>JAADXF010000330.1:0-22737 GCA_023337575.1 Pythium chondricola | reverse complement strand
TCACTCGGCTGCCTCACGGCGCCTGGCACGAATGAGCAGCATCTCGTGGTACAAGAGTTGAATGAGACACAAACACGCGAGGAGCGTGCCCACCTCCAGGAGCAAGAAGACCGGTCCCCACGAGCACACTTCGATACAGCCGGGGTCCCCCGCATGGCAGTCTTTAGGCTCCTTGTGGCAGTTGGCCAAATAGCCGACGAGGTACTGCACCAGCGCCGCGCCAATGCTGCCCGTGCCATCCACAATGCCGGTCACAGTGGACAGAGCTGCCGCATCACCGCGAATGCTTTCGTGCGTGCCAAGATCCGCAGAAATGGCGGTACTGATCAGATTGGCCGGCCCACCCAACATGAACCCAGCGAGGGTGATAAGATACGCGATCACCGACGCGCTCACACCGTGGAAGTTGTAGATGACGACCCACGAGAGCAGCAGCATGCCCACGACAACAGGGGACCGAACGCCCATCTTGTCGGAGACGTAGCCGCCGACAAACCCACCGAGAATCTGCCCCAGGTCGTACAGCATCTACGGTAGTCCACCACCATCGCCGATGAAAAACAGCACGCCTCATTGAGCACAGTAGTATTCACGTACCGAGTAGAACCCAGCCTCGGAGCTGTCCATGCCGAGCGACACTGTGAGGTAGAATGGGAGCCAAAAGAAGAGCGCGTAGTTGACCGACTTGAGGCACGCATACGACAGCGAGTACGGGATCACCTGGGGTGGATAGTGTGCCGAATGAGAATCCACACTACACAACTGAAGCCTACCACCACGAACTTACTCCAGGAATGCACCACGCGTCGAGGAATCCGATGCCCTTGCTTCGTGGCGCCGGCTCGGGTTTCTCTTCTTTCTCCAACTGTTTCTCCTTCTCATGCGCAGTGTTGGGCTCCGCATTCTCGATCGCCTGGTGGCAATACGGCGCGTCACGTGGATCGGGTACGAGGAACACGTAAACCAGGGTGCCGTGCAGTGCCGTGAGCCCGGCGACCACCACTAGCGCCACCTTCCACGCCACCGTCTTGTCGAACAGCTCAAACATGACGGCGACGAGCGCCGTGCCGACGATGTTGCCACAGCACGCGTTGCCGCTCCAGATGCCCAGCACGGCGCCTCGCTCCTGCTGAGTAAACCAGCGGCCCCTACAACACACGCACACACGTCACAGATTCGGTCAGTAGTGCCTCATGTCACTTCAGCAGACTGTAGCAAACAACGACGCACATGACGGCCACGTTCGCGGGCCAACCGCACGACTGGACCAGGCCGTTGAGCGCCCACAGCGCCGCGTAGAAGGTGAGCGAGTGGACGTTGGCGATCGCGCCGAGGCCGAACGCCAACACCACGGCGCCCGTGAGCCACATGCCCCACGCGATGATGCGGCGCAGGTTCAACTTGTCCCCGAGCACGCCGCTGATGTACAGACCCACGGCGTAGAAGCCCATGAAGAGCGTGTCCAGCAGGCCGTACATCTGCGCCTGCTGCTCCTTGGGGTAGAGCGACGAGTGGATCCACTGCTCGGCGCTCATCTCGCCCTTGATCGCAGAGAAGGACTTGCGGCACGCATGGAACATGACATAGCTGACAAACGTGAGCGTGAACACGCCGGCCTTGGAAGCACCGCAGCCCGTGCGCTTGTCGGTCATCATGTCGTTGTCCTCCGCACGCGGCGCCGCGAGATCTATCGCGCCGCTCGTGTTGGGCACGGCAGAGTCGTGTTCACTGCGACTTGACTCGTGTGTGCGCCTTCTGGGTGGCACATGCGCAGTCATTCCGAGATCTGTCACATAGCGCTCGAAACCGGTATTATGTCATGGGTCGGTATCAGAACCCCCACTGAAACCCTTGACCTAGACCTTACCTTTTAAACCCAAAACCCTAACCCCAGTCTCCATGCTCGTTATTTCATTGCATTTGCGGCTGTCAACGCTAAATCAGCCAAGCGCAACAGGTGTATTAACTTAGGTGTATTCATACTTGAACTTGGGTGCAAGAAGAGAGGGGGGGAGAGAGGGGGCGGGGCGGCTCTCCTGTCGACGAACAACAATCAATGAATGCAACAAGACCATGAGCAGCTCTGATTCGTCCCCACTCGCTGCGCCACCCACCGCCGCGATCATCGCCAGCCCGGAGCCGCGGATGGAGTGGATCGATGTGGCCAAAGACCTCAACGCCGGCACGGTCGGCGGCGTCGCGGGCATCGTCGCGGGCCACCCGCTCGACACGGTCAAAGTGCGGCTGCAGACGGACGCACCATCCCTCGCGACGCGCGGCGTCTTCCGCACCATGCGCCACATTGTCGTACAGGAAGGCCCCGTTGGACTCTACAAAGGCCTGCTCTCGCCCGTGCTCTCGAACGCGCCCATCAACGCCGTGGTGTTTGGCGTGCAGGGCGTTGTGACGCGCGCCATGCGCGAGGCCTCGGGCCGCGACTCGCTCTCGGCCGCACAGCACCTCGTCGCGGGCGCCGCCGCCGGTCTCGTGCAGACCGTCTTCGCCGCGCCTTCGGAGCACGTCAAGATCCAGTTGCAAGTGGACCACCGCCGCGTCGGCGCCGGCGACAGCCCGATCGACTACGCGCGGCGCATCTACCGCCACCACGGCGCGCGCGCGCTCTTCCGCGGCTGGGAAATGTGCCTGGCTCGTGACATGCCAGCATTCGGACTCTACTTTTACTCGTACGAGCTCACCAAGCAGTTCTTGACCGACGGCGACGCCGCACGGGAGACCGACCTGCGGCTGCTGCTCGCCGGCGGCATCGCCGGGTCCACGTCCTGGTTCTTCAGCCAGCCCATGGACGTGGTCAAGTCGTGCGTGCAGAGCCAGCCACTGCACAGTACCACGAGCGCGTGGCAACTCACCCGCGAGCACGTGGCGAGCGACGGCGCTGGCTTTTTCCTCAAGGGCTTTGGCGCCACCATGCTGCGCGCGTTCCCCGTCAGCGCCGTCACGTTCCTGGTCTACGAAAAATCGATGCAATGGATGTCGGACATCGAGGTAGGTCGGTAAGTAGATACGTACTGTAGAGTCAAAGAAAATTAATAGAAAGAACCCTGTACTACACTACGACTTTCCAAGTCTCGTAGTACTGTATCATGGGGACTCGTCGGCATTCGTGCGGTCGCCGAGGTGGAGCTCGGCGGCGGCCACGCGGTGCACCTCGGTGGGCGTCACGGGCTGCTCACACATGGGGCAGGCTGGGTCTGTCTCGAGGTGCTGGACGAACTGCGTGTGGAGCGCCGGGAACGCGCACTTGGGGCACGCGGACCAGTTGTCCGTGACCATGTGATAGCCCTAGTGTCATAGTACGCAGTCGTGCAGTCACTCAGTCGATCTGTGAGGTTCATCCGTACCCACTAGGCTAGCAACGCACCGTGACGATGCAGTAGGGGATCCAGTTTTTGCACTTGCTGCAGTCGAGCTCGGCCTCGGCGAGGTCGCTGCCGCAGAACGGGCAGGGCGTGAGCGGGTCAGGCTCCTGCTCCTTGTTGGGGCGGCGCACGATGGCCTCGATCTTGCGCTTGATCTCCTTGTCGATCGTGTTGCGGTACTCGGGCTTCATCAGCGTGGTCGCGTACTCGTAGCTGAACGCGCGCAGCCCGGCGCGCTGGCACTCGATCACGGCCGAGATAAGGATGTTGGACACGTGCGTGGGGAATTTGGAGATGTGCCTCGCCACGCGCACCAGCATGCGCGCCGCCGCCGTGTGGTCCCCGCGCTTGACCAGCTTCTTGACCAGGATATAACTGTGGAGCAGCATGAGCGACGTGCGCAGGTCCTGGCTCACGTGGATCTTGTGGCGCTCGAGCTGCCGGTGGGTCTCGACCAGCACGTCGTGGGCAACTTTGTAGTTGCCTAGCTCCTGCTCCTGGCGCGCGATGATGATCGCCGTCTTGGCCGCCTGCGCGTAATTGCCCAGCGCCATGTAGAGCCGAAAGATGTGGTTCGGGTCCTTGGGGATGCCGTCTGTCTCGCCCATCAAGTGGTCGATCAGCGTGTGCGTGAGCATGTCGTTGCGGGCCTTGCCCACGACCTCGATCGCGCGCCCCAACTCGGCGTCGCCACACAGCAAGAACAAGCGCAGCGCCTTGTGGTAGTTGCCGCAGAGCTGGTAGAACTCGGCGGCGCGGGCTGGCGCCTGTGCCTGCTCGTAGTGCTGCGCCACTTTGGCCGCGCGCTCGGCCGAGATGTGCTCACCCAGCAGCGCAGCGAACGCGTCCACTTCGTTGTGGGCCATCACCATCGCGAACGCCTCTTCTTCCTTGTTGGCCAGCAGCAAGAACTCGATTGCGCACTTGTAGGTACCTGTCTCGGTGCAGTACTTGGCCACGACCATCGCGCCCTCGGACGACTTGGTCTCGCGCACGATCGCGAACGCCACCTCTGGGTTGTGGAGGTGCTCAAGCTGGATGCGCACGACGTTGTCCATGTCCCCGGCGGCCTTGTACGCGTCCGACGCCGCGGCAAAGTCGCCCACGGCCTCCTTTGCACGCCCATACTGCGCGTGGATCTTGGGCGTCTTGACCTTGCTCATCAGCGGCGCGGCCTTGGCCAGGTTCTTCATCTGAATGAAGATCTGCGCAGCCTTCTCATACAACTCGCCCTTCTCATACAGCGCCGCGGCCTCGCCCTGCTGCTTCATCGCCTCGAGGATCATCGCACACTCTTTGAACAAGTTGACGTCGCCCACGTCCGTGACGAGGCGAATGCCCCGGCGCAGATCACCCAGACGGAACGTGCACCGCGCGACGCCCGCGACGCTCTTGTGGCGGAGTGCGTCCTTGCAGACCACCGGGTTGCCCAGCTCGTCGCACACGTTGGTGGCGTGCTCGTACATCTTGAGCGCGCCGTCAAACTCGCCGCGGAACTCGAGCTGGGTCGCGTACGCGATGCTCAGCTCGGGCACCAGCTCGACCGCCAGCGAGTCGGCCAGCTTGAGCGCCTGCTCCCACTGGAGCAACGACTTTTGCATGTGCAGTGCCGCCATCGGATCGCTCGAGTTGAGGAAGAGCCGCCGCGCCTCGCCGTACTCGCCAAAGAGCATCGAGACGTGGCCGGCCAGTAGGTTCTTTTCCTCCATGGTTTCAATGCGGTCGAGCCCGAGCACCATGCCGGCATCGCCCAGCTGCCTATACACACGCTTGGCCACGGCGATGTCGAGCGTGTGCATCGCGCGCCCGGCCAGTGCGAGCCAATAGTCGCGCGCGTTGATGCTGCACGCCAGCTTCCACGCCGCCTCCATGCGCAGCAGGCTCAGGTGCTGTCGGAACATGGCCTTCTCAGCCTCGGGCGTCGGTGCACTGCGGCCGCTCTTGAGCACGAGCTGGTCGTGTGTGCCCAGCGTAAAACTCGTGAGCTTGCCCGACGCATGCTGGCACGTGACGACGCCGTCGCAGACCAGGATCGGCGCGACGTCGGACGCAAGCGGCGACGTCTTGGGGGCGAGCACAAAGTCGCCATTGCTGTGGATCTCCAAGAAGCCCAGCTGGGTCACCTCGGGCCCGTTCACGCTCACGTCTGCGTACTGGTACACGCTGATCTCGCTCGGCTGCAGTGCGACGAACACGGTCGAGTCGATCGTGTCCCAGAGGATCGACGACGTGGTGCTCGGGATGCTAGGAATGTACAGTGCCTCCCGCATTGGTGCATGGAGAATGTAACCGCGGCGACGCGAGTCGAGGAACACCACGCGGGTGCCGTCGCGGTTGGGCGCAATCTGCACAATGCCCACGCCGTCGTCATGGCGGTAGGAGCAGCCGTCGAGAAACTTCCACTCGTTGAGGTAGAAGAAATGGATCGTGCCCGTGCCATTCGACGTCGCGTAGATGAAGAAATCCTTGGTGAGCGCGATCGAACTGATCTCGTTGTTGCGCTCGTCGCGGCCACCACCGGACGAGCTGGAAAAGATCTTGCCCTGCTCTTCGCGCAGGTCTGCATGGCCACCAGAGCCTGGCTCGATCAAGTGGAGACTGGCCTTGCCGTCGCACAGCACGCACGCGTAGTCGCGGTTGAGCTTGACGCTCGTGACCGTACCCAAGTACTGCTGCTCGTTGACCAGCGCGTCGTGGGACGTGCCATCGCACCGGTAGAACCACACGCGGTTGTTCATGCCCACGGCGACGTGGCGGGGGCCCAGGGTCACGAACGCTGGCTCAATCGAAACAGCGATGTGAATCGGACTGTCACGCCCGAGCACGTCCACGACACTCAACTCGCGCAGCGAGCTGAGGTACGCTACGTAGTTGCTGTAGTAGTCGAAGATCTTGGGCATACGTGCGAGAAAGTTTTGCACGATACCGCCCTGCGTCGCGAGCGTGAGGATCTGGCCGTCCGAGGTGAACGCCATCATGTTGGCTTCGTTCTCCTCGGCGTCCGTGAGTTTGACAGCGTCGCTCGTGATCTCGGCGTGCGACGCCATGTCGATGATCTTGATGCCACTGTCACCGCTGATGGCCGTGTGGTTGAGCGCTGGCGAGTAGCACGCCGAGTAGATTCGCTCGGTGAAGAAGCGACCCGAAAAGACCTCCTCGCCGATTTCCTGCACAGTCACATACTCCGTCAGTTTGTGCGGAAGATAAGATGATGGTACTGACCCGCACCTACATCGATTTTGGTCGAGATCACGATCAGGAAACCCTCGGAGAACGCGATCATGACGACACCATCGCCGTACCACTCGAAGAAGACGATGGTGCCGTAGTGCTGCGACAAAACCCCTTCAGCCTCATCACTTGTCATCAGGTCAAGGACACAGAAACACGCACCGCTTGGAAGGTGAGCTCTATCGGGTTGGCGGGGTCCTGCAGGTTGAAGAGGATGATCGACCGCGTGATGCTGATGGCGATAAACTGGGCCGCTGCCTTTATCGAGTCGCCGCGTTTGCGGCCGAACTTGATCTCAGTCGGCACCAGACTCAGCTCGCGCATCTCGATCGTGTCGCCCTTGGCGTCACTGACAGTCAGCATCTTGTCCTCGGAACCGAGCACGAGCTGGTCGGCCGTGTTCCACGCCCCGGACGTGATTCGCTTGGAATGCTTGCCAAGAATCGGGACGATCTTGCGCGTGGCTTTCGAGTACAGCACGAGGTTGCCCTTCTGCGTACCGATGGACAAGAGTGCTCCGTTCGTTGACCACTTGAGGAAGGTCAGATCT
This sequence comes from Pythium chondricola, assembly GCA_023337575.1. Taxonomy (NCBI): domain Eukaryota; phylum Oomycota; class Peronosporomycetes; order Pythiales; family Pythiaceae; genus Pythium; species Pythium chondricola. The sequence continues at coordinate 15,579 of JAADXF010000330.1, read as the reverse complement.
TTGAGGTTGGTGTCCACGTTCTGCGTGCTCCTCGAGCTCACATCCCAGAGGGGCACGACACTGCTACTCTGCTGCAGCACTGCGAGCGTGCCACCGTCTGGATCCCAATCAAGTGCGATCACTGGCGTAGACATATCAAGTCCGATCTCATCGTATTGCTCACCCTGGCGATCGAAAATGTGGACGAGGCCTGTAGACCAAAGTGTTGGTGAGCGAACTCTTTCAATTGACACAGGCTGGGAAGGGAGGCATAATAATTGTACCATTCTTCCCCGCCGTCGCGAGGAAGCCGCCGTTCGGTTGCCATGCAAATACGACGGGACCCTGCCCGTGGAACTTGGATGCGAGCTTGAAGAGCTTCTTCATCACTTCGGAGATGTGGTCGAGTGGTGAGCGGTGGCGGCTCGCGAAGAGCCACGCCGCTTCAAGATCGAACTGCTTTGATTGGCGGAAACACACCACTCCGTAGTATTTAGTTGGGCTAATAAGTTCGTGGTGGTATTATTAATAATACTCAGCTAGGCTAATGAGAGAGTGCCACTTCAAGAACGCGGCAGTCAATTTCTACGATCCTGCCCAGAGCTGCCCCACAACGACGCAGTTCTGCATCCACAAAAGCCCCAGCAGTGAACGAGCCTGGAATGCATTACCGTCAGATCCAATTGCCGTGATCACGTGACCAAGCGTGTCACTCACTTGGCCAGAAATTGCTCGATGGGATTGAAGTAGTGATGACCCCAAGCGCCTTCAGTGCGTCCGCAACCTTTGAACACAGACAGCCACGCCACCATGAGAGCAGACCCATATCACGCGATTCAGGAATGAAGGGTACCAGCTCAGAGCAGAAGAAGTTCTGCGGTGCGTGGTTCGTCTCGCTTGTACGAAGCACTTTGCAGACGCTCAAACCGTACGGCATTCCATCCACCTGGGTTCGGAAGCGTGCCAGCAGCTCACCACGGACAGAGTCACTTATCAGGGGCGTGCTCAGCTGCCGCAATGCCATTCGGCGCGTATGGTACGTAGAGTAGGCGAAGAGGCGCGACGTCTACACGATAGATAGCGAGATGGAGAGTCAGGAGAGCTCCAAGCCTTCAATGTGCGGGACGCTCATCGGCGCGTACCAAAGACAAAGCTGACACCCCATCTCCGGTCGCTTCGAGCAGCAGCAGTCCCTTCCTCGGGTCATCTGTTGATCGTGGAACGATGATCCCAACGTGGTCCCACTCGGAGGCTGTCAACTGTCAGTGCGAAGTCAGAACCAATGCTCTAGGACAAGTCAAGTCGGCCCAGGCACTCACCGATCGTTGAATCGAGCTGACGACTCCGTGACTTTGAAACAGCACAAGGTCACCTGGCCGAGCGTAGTACTGGAGAACACGTAGATGCATCACTTCCGAGGCAACAGGCACCGAATCTGAGACCGATTTCACTGGAAACGAACACGCGACTGCCGCAGCACATGATTAGTCGATCCCTTTGGCGACGTTCGTGACACTCCGTACCTCCGATGAATGAGAGAAACGCCACACTGCAGCACACGCTGTCTATCAGTGCCAAGCTGCTAATGTACTGCGAGAGAGCACGTTGCCGCTGTATGAGAAACTCTTCGTTGAGCCACCGGAACCTAATCAGATCCGTGAGTCTCTCCACCGCGAAAACAAACAAAAAAACGCTGCTCAGCAGCCTGCTGATCGGAAATGCCTCACCATGTCGCAGGTGGCGGTGGTGGTAGAATAGCACCCGACGTACAGGCTGAAACAGCAGCGTGTAGCGCCGCAAACTCGCTGTACCGCCTAGTGACCGACCACCGTCGCTCTCCGTGGCTGATCTCGATCAGAAACACCTTTCAAAACCACGTGAGTTCAGTGTGTTGATGTGGCGTAGTGGCTGGGTGGGAGCGCACGTACCGCTCGTCGACTCTCAACCATGGGGTCCACGATCTTGAAACCCTGGACTGACATCGTGAGTAGTGGTTGAGAGGCAGCGAATGCCTCGCACATCTTGAGGCCAATCGATCGCACACGCAGCAGGTCGCTACCTGTGGCGTTGGGCTGTGTGGTGCACACAGTAAACTAGTGGCTACATGGAACCCCATCCAATAGTGTACGTTGCTGTACATACCAGAATACGCGGGAGCAACTGTGCGAGCGAGAGCGCTTCTCGATCGAGGGAGACACGGTGCTCGGCACGCCAGCCACACGCGCAACCCGTCGATTGTCCACATCGCGCACACGCCAGCACAGCCAGCACAATCGAATGGCTGGATGGTGTGTCCTTCTCACTCGCTGGTTGCTGGGCTTTGCTGTGAGCAAGCACGGAAGAGTAGAACCTGGCTGTCAACGGCCTGGACTCGTTGTCACCACTGTCATCGTTTTGCAGCACGGAGAGCACTGCCGCTTTGAGCGAAGCGATCGGTGTCGTCCACAGCGCGCGTCGCTCGTCGCGTGTGGCGGCTATGAGCCGGACTGCGCTGCTGTCACGTATCAGCAACTCCGTCAGCAACATAGGAAGACGACGAGGAATCACTCCACGCTCTCACCGCTGCGACCAGCAGAGCTCGACGGCCACGCGAATACACATGCCCGCGCTGCCGCAGTCATCAGGTACTGGCTGGCTCAGTCGGTCGCTGGCAAAGCAATTGGTCGTCGGCGCGCATGCCGCGTTCCCCATCCCACACTCAAGTTCCAAGACCAAACGCCGCCGTTTCACTGCATCGTTTGCGGATCTAGATGACTGGTTATCTCTATTTACTTCCAATGGGCACGCGTCGTCTTGGCGCGCGTCGCCGTCGCCGTCGCTGCGGCCGGTGCCGACCTACTCGAGAGGCGCTGAGCACGAAAGGAGGCAGCGGCCGCAGCACTCGCAGACCACGCGGTTGAGTGCGACGCTGGTGTGTAGTCGGTCGTGATGTTGACGCGGTGGATTGCGCCGACGTTTGCGAGTGAAGGAGCTGTCGTCCTGAGGCCGCCAGGCTGCGGCGTGAACTGCGTCGAGTCCGAGTCTTTCTTGCGTAGACGCGGTGGTGCCGTGCGAGGGCGGTTGGTCATCACCGGTGGAGTGGTGTTGGTAGTAGCCCATGGGTCAGCGAGGTCCACGAGGGCTCGCCGCACGGAGAATGCGGACGTCGTCGGTGGTAGTGGCAGCTCGCCTGCGAAGGAGCTGCGCGCGCTGTAGGAGCCGTTGGAAGACGAGCTGCTGCGTCGACTGATCGTTGGTTTGGCGGTGGACTTTGGCGGTGGCGCTGACTTGCGGGTGGGCTTGGCTAGCCTGGCGGTCGCAGTCGGCTTGGGCGTGGACGAGAGCGTCGCGGAGGTGACCGTGGTGATGGGAAGTGAGGGCACGGTGCGAACGCTGCCCGACAACACTGCACTGTTGATGGATGTGCGCATGTTGTTGCTGTCCAGTGATTGTCGAACAGGACGTGAGGGAGCACGGTTGAGTAGCGCGATCCGTGGTTGCTGCTGCTGTTGCTGGTGGACACGATGGGACTGCAGTGTGGAGCGCTGTGTCGATGTGACTTCGATTGTGAGATCCTGGTCGTCGCGGTCGCTCAATGCGAGATCAGCCAGGGTATCCACCTCGGATCTATCCATGCTGGTATGCCTCGGCACCGAGAACGAGTGCACGCGACGCCCGCCGCGCGTGACCTCTGGTGCGTCGTCCTCGAGCTCCATTGTATCGCGCGGCGCGGTGGTGGAGGACGTAGATTTTGTCTGCATCGAGTTCTCAACGAAGGCAGCGATGGGCTTGGGAACTGCAACGGCAGCCGACGCCGAGGGGGTGATGAGGTCCACCCAGCCATCTGCCTGCATCCACCATGAGAATCACGGAGCTGTGTGGGGGTATTAATATGGACAGCGGTACGCCATTGCCAACTTACCGGTGTCATCTCACTGTACGAGTTGTTTGGTGGTCGCTCAGGCTTGATCATGAGGGATGGATAGAGCTTTTTCTGCATGGTGGCACAGACAAAGTAAGGCACAGTGGTCGTAGGGTTGGTATACATGGAGGGTACTGACCATGTGAGCGATCTGGTCGATCCACGAGAGGCGTCGTCTCTCAGTCTGCGTGCGTTGTCCAGTCAGTGGCTGCTGGGCCTTGCCTGTTGGCAGTGGCTTTGGCGTGGACGTCGCATTCAGATACGTATGGATGAGCACCACTTCATCGGTGCTTGGATCAGCTAGCGACGGGTGCCACTCGTAGAGCTGCTGCTCCGTGGCGCGACTACCAAACAATCCTTGCAACTGGCCCTCGAGTCGACATAGTTGATCGATGTACGACTCGTGTGGCTTGATGTCAGCGCGCTTGGTGACGAGGAACTCGAACGCCTTGTCAACCCCCCAGCAATACTTGACCATAAGATAGCCCATCATGACGCTGGGGCTGCGGTTGATGCCATCGAGCGAGTGCACCAACACGCTCTCTGTGCGCTCCAGCGCTCGATCGATCAGCTGCACGATGCTCATGAACTGTCGGTTCTTCAGATCGAAGAACGGGCGGCGCAGCACTTCGTCCAGGTCGCATGCAACGTAGGCGAGCCCAAGCGATTGCTGGAAGAGGTGGGGCACCTGGCGCGGCACACAGTTGACAATGTGGACAATGCCATTCAGTTGCAAGAACTCGGCGTCCTGCGCTGCGTCGATGTCGCCCAGGAAGAGGCCGTCCTTGACCTTGGACGACATCGCGGCGGTGTGATACTCGGACTGAAGCCACAAGGGGGAGAAAAGGCCATTGACTAGCAAGCAGCACAGGATACATGTATTTATAGGAACGATTGGATGAGTTGGGCGTGGGCAGGTGCGAGGGCGGCGACGTCTACGCAGAACCGCACTTTAATGACTGCGTCAAAACCTTCCGGCTTGGCAGGTTGGACGTAATTCTTGAAGAACGTGTGGATCGCCACGTCTGGGATGTCCTTGGCGGATGTGAGCTTGCGGAAGGTGTTCAAGTGCATCGACAATGGCTTGGCGACCTCCATCACAAAGCAGCGTACAGGAATACCGTGTGACTGTGCGAGCACGAGCCACTCGCGTCGGGCCTTGGCGTCACGGTTCGTGCAGTCGACCACGACGCTCTTCTTCTGCCCGAGCGCTTGCTGGGCGGCGGCGATGCATTTGGCGACCGTCTTGAGGTCGTCCTGACACACACACACATAGTCGGTGAACCGCTGGGCGAACAAGCTCTTGCCCGACGCCGGCGGGCCGACGACGAGCACCATCTCCTGGGGGGAACGAGCCACCGCAGCAGTCGGCGGATCGAATGGCGAGCCTTGCAGCGTGGCGGTCGACGGAATCGTGTGCGGGTTGAAATCGATCTCCCACCTCTCCGGGCGAGTGTGGATGCGTTGCAACGAGTTGAGGAACAATGCCTCGGGCGTATGGAACGAGACCCCAAGATTGAGTGCAAACTTGTAGTCGGTGGCGGCAAAATCCTTGTTGCGGCCAGCGATCTTGGGCCGACCAGCGGCGTCGCCGCAGTAGAAGCTCGCGGCCATGTCCACGATTGGGTGGCCCAGCTCCTGCAGCAGCCATCGCCACGCGCCTATGCGTGGCTTGCGCATCTCGTCGTCGCGCGTCGCAAACAGCACGAGCATCGGCACGTTGAGCTTGGCCACGATCGCCTGCATCTTGTGCTGCACTTTACCCACCGTGGTCTTGCCCTTGTCCACGCCATTCTGATTTGAGAGCAGCACCAGCGTGAAACCGCGGCGAGCGAGTTGCTGTAGCTTGGCGCCGACGTTGGTCGGGTGGAAGAACCTCCAGTCGTTGGCGTCCTGTGCGAACCGCTTGCCGCTCTTGGTCACGATCAGTGTGCCGTCCATGTCAAACGCCGCGAGCTTGATCGAGGCGGTGGTCGCAGTATCGACGCCCTCGTTATCTTCGCCACGCGCATCCCAGTAGTACAAGGACCCATTCTCCACCGTCTTCCACGCGCGCGTCAGCTTGGGCGTGTCCACCACCGCATCGTCGTGGTTCGCGACCTCCCCATTGTCGTCCACTCGCTGCTTCTTGCGCTCTGGTTCCTCTCCCTTCTCATCCTTCACCATGGGGCCTGTGGAAGCGACCGGTACATTTGCCGCACGTGTTGTGTGGAGAATGTACCCGTGGAGCGGCAGCCGCTGCTTGCGCTCGATGGAATCGCTCACCCATCTTGCGCACACTGCGACAGCATTCGACACCGTGGAGTCGTGCGTGTGGATCAGGATCTCGGATTTGTCACATGCCGTGAGCGCGTTGGCATCAGCGGTCGGCGACAACTGCACGATGATCACGAGCGGCGCGTGAGCCACGGCGACAACCGCCCCACCATGTGCCTTGAACGCGGCCTCCACCGTTGTGGTGTTGCTAGTATTCATATCTGCATCATGCTGTGCGTCGACCAGCGACACGAATGCCGCACGGTCCTTCTCAAACAGCTGACCGAGTGGCCGCTGGCGAACGATGAAAGCGTCCATTGGAACAATTTATTAGAATAACGTTATGTAGCGGGATCCGTCGGTCGATTTTGTGGACGGGAAGACGGGAAGGTGGCGCCGAAAACCGTGCCTGGCCAGAATGTCGCGGTTGGAGACCCAACCCTTTTGTAGAACCAGGTGGAGTGAGTTTGTTCGGCGAATCTGTCTGTGCCTGGCGCTGGTCACTGTCTTGCCATAGGGACCATCACTCCTGCCGCCCTTTCGCTGGAAGAAAAGAGCCAGCGTGCTCACCAGATGTAGTGCCAGCTGACAGTCCGAACCAAACACAGCGAGGAGGAAAGATGCTGCACCGAGGGATTGATTGCCTGCCGTCAACACCGCGCGATTCATGCCAACCGGCCATATTAATACCAGTCGGCGCGATTCATCCGCGGAGTCACCTGGGACGTGCAATATTGGCGTCGTGGTGGGCACCGAGAAAGCAGTACAGGACGAGCCGTCGGTGGATGCCTACGCCGCGCGCCACGCACGCTCGTAGCTATCCATCCATCCATCCATCGCGACTGCCGCCGCGTGTATTGAACAACACAGACCGAGCCATACAGACAAACTACTACAGGAAAGGACGCCACGGAGCCTCATGCCGATGGCCCTCATACCGACTCCAGATGAACTGGCCGCGGAACTCAAAGTGTTCATCCCCAAGGTCGGCCGCTGGAAACTCGAAACGTCGTGCAGTATTTGTGGCATAGAATTCAACTACATTCGCGGCCGCCACCATTGCCGCTACTGCGGTGCGTCTGTCTGCGGCCGCCACTCCAAGAACCGCGCGGTCGTGCCGTCGTCCATGTCCACCGAGAAACAGCGCGTCTGCGACTTGTGCTATCCCAAGTGCCAGTATGGAATCCCGCACCAGCGCCAGTGCGGCTTCACGACTGCCAGCGGCCGGCGCGGTAACTTCACGCTGCTCGATTTCCAGGACACCGATGACCCGCGCATGATCAAGACAGAACGAGGGAGAGCGCGCACGATGATGCGTGACCATCTCGGAAATGACCGAGGATACAGCCCACGCAGACTGGATGATGTGTGGACGACCCAGTCGTGGCAGACCCCAGAGGCGCGGTCACCTAGCAACGCTAGACGACGGGGCCTGTCGGAGCCCCCCGAGCGCAGCATGAAGTTCAAAGCACCCCCAGCGCCGCCACAGACCGTATCTCCTCGACGCAACAAGTTCAAGCCACTCCCGCCCTCGCCTCCGTCCGTGTCTCCACGTAAGAAGAAGCAGTTCCAATTCGACGACAATGTCCAGGATGACGTCTTCCAGTTTAATCCTCCCAAGCATCACAAGTCTCCACAACCGATGCCAAGCAAGCACAAGTCGAAGAAGACTCTCTCAATCCGCAAGCAGACAGCTCCCCCGCCGCCGCCGCCATTCAAACCGTTCAAGGCCCCGGCTAACCACTCACTCGATGCCTCCGACTTTGGTGCGTCATTCGCAGCGGTGCGTGATACCACCGAGCAAGACGCGATCGCGATGCAGTATTTATCCTCGTTCATCAAGACCGAAAACTTGGCCGCGACGACAGCCGTGACCGTATCCCATGAATGCGCAGGTGGACCGCCTGCGATCGAGGCGCTGGTTGAGATGAAGCCAGCGTCGCCCAAGGAGCTGCAGCAAGTGCCTGAACTTGGCGCAAGCCAAATCACCGGAAATAGCAAGGCCCAAAATAGGAAAATGAGCTCCTCGTCGACCTGCACAGTCTCAGTCAGCGACAGTGAAGACCTAGAAGAAGAGAAGCCTGCAAGTGCCAACAAATGGGAAGGACGCTCGACGTTGGACGAAGGAGCCAGCGTGCTTATCACCGCCGACCACCCAGACCACCAGTTCTTGACCGACTTGCCGACGGTCGAAGTCGCAAGCGTCAAGGACGTCCCGAGTCGCCCAGTGACCCTCTCCGTCCAATTCGCCATCGATTCGCCCAAGTGCAAGTCGGAAGACGAACGTGAACAGCTTTTTGCCGAGATCATGGAACTGGAGAAGCAGATCCACCAGTGCCAGAGCGAGCTGCCGGCGATGATCGAGGAGTGGCGCCGTGTGCAGCATATTGCGGCGTGCCTGCGTGCGGACGCTGCTGACTCAAGAGACAAAGTGCTTCAATACCAGAAGGCACGCGCAGTCGTGAGTCGCGCGATCCGCATGGCCACTAAGTGCATGCGGGAGTCGGAGCACGAAGCCGCGATCCTCGAGCTCTCCCGTGCTGTCGCGATCGAGCGAACGAACCCCAAGATCTGGTACATGCTGGCCGAGTGCCGGTTCAAAGTGGGCCAGTTGGAAGAGGCAGAAGACGCGTGCCGCGCGAGCGTCGAGCTGCAGCACAGCGCCGTGGGTGTCGCGCTGCTCGGCCGCATTCTCTACAAGCTGGGTCGCCATGATGAAGCGATCCAGTGTTATTTAACCGCGTTAGGTCGGTAGTGTAGTTTCCCGCCTGTGATCATTTCAATCCACATAAGTTATGAACCGTTAGGGATCGCCTCTGACTCTGATTGGCGGATTCAAACGCTTTGCGTTTCTTACCGGTATTATACTTGCACGGGTCAGCAGAAAGCAGCGCGAAAGCCCGCGGACCCACGCCGCCACGCCGCAGCAGCATGGCCAAGGGCGACACAAAGAGCGGCAAGCGCAAGGCGTTCGAGGAGGAGGACGACGACTCGTTTGAGGAGGATCTGGACACGCGCCTGCGCAAGAACGTGGCGGTGCGCGGCAACAGTAAGAACACGGGGGCCAAGAAACCCCGGACCACGAAAGCGCGGCATCATTTGAACGATGGCGACAACGGAGGCAGCGACAGCGAGCCACGGAAACGCAAGGACGCCAAGAGCAGCAAGGCCGGCGCGTCAGTAGTGCAGGATTTCGAGGCGATCAAGCGGAAATTCGAGGCTTTCAAGAAGGTGTGTTTGGTCGCAATCTTTCTCGCTCCCCAATTATAATTGATACTGACACTTTCCTTTTCGCCCTCCGTTCGCAGTCCCAAGAAGAGGAAACGCGGCGACTGGTGGAAGAGGCCAAGCAGCTCGCTCGCGACGAAAAGAAAACGTACGAGAAACTCGTAGGTAGGCTCAAGAGTGAAATCACGGCACTCTCGGCGCAGTCGCAGCAGCAGGCACGAGAGCACAAGCAAAAGATGGAGGATCTCGCGACAGAGCACACGCTGCGGTTAGAGAGTCTCAAGCGCGAGCGCCAGGATCTACTGGACACCAACGAGCGACTGCGGAGGCAAGCGCACGCACCAGACGGCAAGCAGACGCCCGTGCCGTACTCGGCCGACGCCGCGGCCACCGGCGTACACACTGGCAGCCTCGCGGTCGAGCTCAACCAAGCGAAGAAGGTTGGTTCTGACTGTGTGTGTGTAGACCTGCGTCGATGTATCTGACGGTATTCGATTCCATGGTAGCTGCTGGAACTGTACCGTCTGGTCACAAGCACCGAGATCCGGCTCATCGAGGCCATGGAGGAAGACGACGACGTGGAGGTGGAGGCGTGCACGGACGTGGCGTGCGCCGTGGTGGATTCCATCACGGGCAAGCGGTTTCTCTTTGATCTGGCGATCCCCCACGATGCACACGAGGAGGTCGAGTACGTCCCCACGGACGACGCGGCGAGTGACTTGAAGGCTCCGTCCTACCTACAAGAAGAGCTCAGTTTCAAACGACGAGAGCTCACCAAGTTCATGCGCACACTGCTAGACGTCGTCGTCCGGAAGCAGCCCGCAGACGAGAACGGCGGACGGACCGACCGATAGATAGAGACGTGTTTCCGTGCGTGTGTGTGAGTGGTCGTCGTTCGTTTTGGCCTTGTTGGCCTGTCGTGGTCCGACATACAGACAGTCTGACAGGTATCTCGGCAGCTAGACAGGGAGGGAGGGAGATTAGGTAGGTAGGCAGGCAGGTAGGAAGGACACGAGGACATGAACTGTAGCAAGTACGCGGCCACTAATTGAGTCGATGGCTTATTTCTCACGGCGTCGGATCACATACGACAGCATCCGCCACCATGGAAGCCGCCTTGGCACGGTACTGTTTGTACTCGTCCTTGGCCAGCAGCGACTCCTGGATCTCGACGATCTCGGTCGTCTTGGGCTGGATGATCACCAGGTACCCGTCCGACTCGTGCTTGTCCTGCAGCAGCTTGGGGGTGGTCAGCAGACCCGCGTTGAACTCGAGCAGCGTGCCGCGCATGCAGCCACGGATCGCGTACGTCTTGCCGCTCGCACACTTGATATTACAGAGGATCGTATGCGGCAGAATGAACTGACCGCCACGCTTCTTCTTGCCCGTCACGCGGCTCTCGAGCACGTGCGGCGTGAACACGACCTCCAGAATCTCCTCGCGCATCACCGGGTGGGACGGCGCCACGCCCACCACGCACAGGCGATTCGAGTGCATGTGCACGTAGTGGTCTTCCTCTGGCTTGCCCATCACGTCACATGCAAACAGCTCCGTATAGTACCGCTCAATCTGTCGACATGAGCGCGGCATGAGTACAGGGATGGCGTTGCATGATCGCATTGGCTACCATCGGACTCACGAACCATTGTACCGCGGCGTGCGACGCGCTCCTCACCATCCTCGCCCCCACCAGATGACGAGGCCTCGAACCGAGCGGCTGTGCGCCTGCCGACCTGGTCGCGGATGAACTGGCGCTGCGCCGCCAGCGCGAGGTTCGCTTCGTTGTTTTCCGGGTCGTCGGCACGACGGTGCGAGAACTTGCAGTTGGCGAATGGACAGCCTTGCGGTGTATCAAAGTGCTTGCAGAGCGCGGCATTGCGGCCGCGGCCGATGCGCTGCTTCTTGGCCTGCGGCGGCGCCGAGCTGACATCGTCTCCAGCGTCGTCAGCCATTTTCAATGTTGGTGGCTGGTGGGTACTACCGGTAACACAACGGGAGTCACTATTTCGAGGGAATGAAGAGCTCTATGACATCAACTCTGAATATGTGTGCGAGTTCACGGGATCTCGCGGAACGGAGAGACGTCGTAGTAGCAAGACTGGAACACCTTGTCCAAGCACTCGTCTTCCTGTAGAAGGAATGCGACACAACGTTTGTTATCGATACTATAATAGTACAGTAGTCGGGTGCGAAGCGACGCCGCCATCGTCGACGAACCTTGCCCTTGCAGTCCGGGTTGTTCATGATCGACAACTTGGCGCGACGGCGCGTGCAGGCCTATTAATATCAACGAGTGCACACAAAAACGATTCACTCGTCATTATCAAAACCCACACAATGATAGATGGACACACTCTCGACCAAATCTCACCTGATGCTGCCCAGCGACGTTGAAGTTTTTCCGGAAGAACTCGTTCTTCCAATCGCAGTCGCCGCTCAGCGCCGCAGCGCGCACTTCGCTGCACGCGTGGTGCTCGCAGCTACTCCAGTCGATCTTGTTGCGGCAGTGGTCGTACGCGTGGATGAGCTCATGGGCCACCGTACGGTCCATCCACTCTTGGTCCGCGATGTGGTTCTGGCACAGCACGACGCCCGGCTTGCCCTCTTCGTCGACATGGAAGCCGCCATTGATTTGGCCTTCGCATTCGACAATGGAGTAGAAGCCCGCCTGCATCTTACAGCCCATCTTCTCCATGATGTCGGCAAGGAACTTGACTCGCGAGCCTAGGATCAGTATCTCTCTTAACTCCGAGCGATTCCTGATTACATCGCGTAGCCACCTACATTTGTTGAGCGAGTTCTCGAGGAGACCACTCGCCTTCTCGTATTGTGCGTCGCTCGAATCTGCCGCCGCTTTGGCTGCGCCGCCCGCCATTCGACCCTTGAGTTGCTCCATCTCGGATGATGATCGATGAATGGTTCGATGCGATAATGACAGTCACAAAAACGAGGTAAGTGGCCAAGTAGCACACACCGCACATTTTTATCATGCTCTGTGCCTGGCCCATGGATACCACAAGGATATTGCCACGATAGCGTAGGACCACTTGCATCCGCAGTGCTCGGAGCTTGATAAAAGGAATGCTGCGTAGACCATAGTAGCCTCTATTCTACCCTAGGGAAGTAGAAACTGCGGACCAAACAACACGAGCACACCCAGACCAAAGCGAACAAATTTACAACGGCCCCGAGAGCCCCTCTATTCCATTTCACCGACGGCACCAACGGCCTCGAGCTGTGCGATGAGCGCATCTGCCTCCTCCTTCTTGATGTCCTTCTTCAGTACGCTTGGAGCACCCTCGACGAGCTCCTTGGCTTCCTTCAGGCCCAGGCCGGTGATCGCACGGATCTCCTTGATAACCTTAATCTTGTTCTTGGCATCGAAGCTGGCGAGCTTCACGTCGAACTGGGTCTTCTCCTCCTTGACCTCCTCAACGGCCGCCGCGGCACCGCCGCCACCCGAACCCATCGCGAACGCGCTGTCCGGAATGTTGAACTTTTGCTGTTATCATTACCAATCCCACACGGTCAGTTGATCTAGATTGCCAAGGCAGACGGCAGTGCATCATGCTCGCGGAAAACTAACCTGGATGGCGCTCGAGAGCTCAAAGATCTCGACCATGTTGAGCTCGAGGATCTGGTCCAGCACCTGCTGCACGTTGGGGGTCAGCGCCATCTCATCCTGGATGACTGGCTTTTCGTCGTTCGCCTCGGTCGAGAAGAACGACGCCTGTGCGAAGCGAGGGTACGACCCGGCGGCGTTGCCGCGCGCCACGCGCAGAGCGCTTCGAGAGACACGGCTGAGCATGGTTGTTGCGGGTGGTGAGTTTCTGCGGCGCGAGTGTTGGGGATCCGCCTCGTCGAGTGTGTGCGGTGGGCGGCAACGGATGAATGGCTCTCCAGAACAAGTCCTGTTTTTGACCAATCCTATCCTTCCTCCATTTCAACCAATCACATGGCATCCGGATAAGCATCGAGCACAGTATCCGTACCCAATCACCCCTCGATCCTTTGGGAGCTGCCCACGTGTTGCAAGTCAAAAGCGATCCCCAGATCAAGCCCGAGATGCGCGTGCTCACGCTCGCACTCGCGCTGCTCGCGGCCACCACCGCACACGGCGAAATCATTAACACCTCGGTACGCGCGAGAGAGAGAGAGAGAAAGAGAGAGCATGCAAGAGACCCCCTACTTCCTTCACTGACGGTGTATTCATTTCCTTCCTCCTCCAACATTAGGTCAAGCGCGTCTTCGACCTCACCAAGCATGTCGTCCGCGTGCAGACCGATGTCCAGTTCGTGGACGCCGCCGCGGCCACCGACGAGTACAATTTTGCGCTGACCAAGCACATGAGCGCGCGCCTGTCGCAAATCTCGGCCAAGTGCGGCAAGACCGCGGCGTGCGAAGTGGTCAAGCTCGACTCGTCGTCGTCCGACCTTGTCGACACGTTCGCGGTCGTGTTCAAGCAGAGCGTCGCGGCGGGCGAGGCCAGCAGCATCAAGCTGAGCGCGTACTTTACGCGCGTGCTCACGCCGTTCCCCGCGGAGGTCACGCAGTTTGACGAGCAGCTCGTGTTGTTTGAAGACGCGCACTTGTTCCCCTCGCCCTACACCACCAAGACGCAGACCACCAAGGTCAAGCTGCCGTCGGGCCGCATCGAGACGTACTCGGACATGGCGCCTGTCGCGCACAAGGGCTCGACGATCACGTACGGTCCGTACGCCAACGTGGCGCCGTTCACGGTCTCGCCAAAGTCGTTGCGGGTCCATTTTAAGAATCACTCGCCGTTCGTGACCGTGACCAACCTGGTAAAGGAGATCGAAGTGAGCATGTGGGGGCGCGTGTCGGTCGAGGAAGTGTACGACCTGCAGCACACGGGCGCCAAGCTCAAGGGCGGCTTTTCGCGCTTTGACTACTCGATGAAAGGCGCCAAGGGCGCGTCGTTCTACGACCTCCAGGCCGCACTGCCGCGCGACGCCGTCAACGTGTACTACCGCGACCAGATTGGCAACGTCTCGACCTCGCGTCTGCGCCACACCGATGCGCGCCAGGAGCTCGCGTTCAAGCCGCGCTTCCCGATCTTTGGCGGGTGGAAGACCCAGTGGTACTTTGGCTACTCGGTGCCGACCCATGCCGTGCTCGCGCGCCGCGGCGGCACGTTCAAGCTCGAGATGGACTTCTCTACGTCCATCGAAGACGCCGCCGTGGACGAACTCACGGTCAAGGTCATCCTGCCCGAGGGCGCCACCAATGCCCAGCTCAACCTGCCCTTTGACGTGGACGCGCAGGCCCGCACCCGCCGCCAGACGTACCTGGACACGCCCGCGTTCGGCCGCCCCGTGCTCGTGGTCCGCAAATCCAACGTGATCGCGCAGCACAACGTGCCGTTCGAGGTCACGTTCGAGTTCCAGCCGAGCTTCATGCTCCACGAGCCGCTGCTGCTCGTCGGCGGCTTCCTCGCCTGCTTCCTCGTCTGCATGGCGCTCTTCCGCCTCGACGTGAGCCTCGTGCGCGCCGCCCCCAAGCACAACAAACACAAAACCGACTAGGCAATACTAGCAAGTAGGTACAGGACAGTACTGTACCAAGTACCTGGTAGCTACTGTAGTGACGTAGTATTAATACCGTACTACTACTACCAGTCAGTCCACGTCAAGTTGAAACGGTGTTGTGACAGGCCTCGTGGCCAGTACGTAGTACTTGGTAAGTAGCTACTGTTAGTACCGGTACTACAGTGACGCGTGAGGGTGAGGGTGAGTGGGTGCTGCATCATCGTGGTCCTACAGTATTAATACTAGTACTATGTATTAATACTACTACTATAGCACATAATATTAATACTACTACGTCGTAGAGAGTAGACTTCATGTGGTCGGACTACCTATTAGTAGAATGGCGGTGATAGAACATTGCAGAGACAGCATTCTTCCGTGATTAGCAGTATGGTATTCACGTTAGCACTCTCTTCCATGGCGCGACTAGACTACCACGTACTACAGCAGCCTACAGCCTACAGTCTACAGCAGCATGTAGCATCACCCTACAGCAGCATGTAGCATCAGCAGCAGCAGCAGCACGGGGAAACGATCCCGCGCGGAGGTGCTCTCCCTCCGTTGCGCCACTTAGGCACGGTTCTGGCGGGCGAGCGGGCCAAGGAACTTGGCCTTCTCCTCCAGGGTCTGGAAACGACCGTGGCCAAACTTGGACGAGGTATCGAT
>JAADXF010000329.1:0-22743 GCA_023337575.1 Pythium chondricola | reverse complement strand
AGAAAATAGTCGTCCACCGGTTGATCAGGGATACGAGGCAATACTTTTTCGGACAAAACAGCTTCCGTCTCAGTGCTGTTCTCAGACGATGTGAGCGCGCGCGCCACGATTTGGCCACATTCATTCTGCACGAGGAGCAACAGGTGGAAATTGGCAATATCTTCCTTCTTACCCTTGGATCCAAAATGCTTCAGAAGGCTCGTAAACTTCCTTGAGTGGTCGACGCGTACCAGCTTCTTCACTTCGATCGAGTTCATGACCATTTCACTGAGAGCACTGTACATCTCGCTCCATGATATCCAAAGCTGTGTGAGCGTGTCCTGGTCCGACAAGCGGTGATGGGCCATGTAGTGATCGACATGCGGAGGCACTGGGGCGATGAAATTGGGGTTGGCATCTCGGTGTTGGCGCACGCTCTCTCCAAATAACGAGCGGAGATGAAAGAACCGAGATTGGCGACTTGTGATAACCCCTTCCAAAGCTGATTTCATACCCTGCCGTGAGGTTACGCCTCCATGGATAACCTGCATCAGCTTCTTGGAAACACCAAACTTATGGGTCATGACGTAAGGGAATCGAAGTACGACTTCGGCCGACTGGGTATCCATGTACGAATCGCTCACGGTAGAGAAGTCCTTCCTAGAGACACGACACTGATACTTGCCGAACAGCAGCAGAGTTCGATGCTCAACGTCATCGACTTCGCGCGACTTGTGGCCCTTGATCTGTGGTGTGCACGAACACCCTCCAACTGGGCACCGCCAGTTCGCCTCTCGGGACTCTGGGACCCACATCATGACACGCATGGTGAACAGTTTTGCCACCGGCAAGTCTCGCACTTGCTCTGGCAGCTCCAGGACTGGCGGATATTGGCCAGTCTCGAGCGCGCTCTGAACGCGTCGCCTGATCTCGTCTTGCTTCATTGCACGTTGCCTTGCTCCAACAACAACATAAATTTCGACAGTGATTGCGGAAGGGACACAATACATATAATATTTGAAAGGTTATTGGGCGGAGCGGAGTGGGCGGGGCCTGGCGGCCCCGCCATTCTGAACTCACCCCGACCCAGCATGAGGTTATGTGGTCTATCAGACCTTGGCGTGGTTCGTCATCACGTGCCATGATGGTTTCTCAACTCCAGCAGAACGGGAAGAGCGTCTCCACAGACCTCTACCCTGTACTTATCGACATCCGCACATCAATTTTCACAATATGCACTGAGATAGTGCGGCTTATGAAGTGTATACCGTAAATACAGACTACCCTCAATACAAGTCCCCTTCCGCTACTTTTTACGAGCGGATCTTGAACCCGCCCACACACGCGACAGTCGACAGTCGCCAGGTGCCGATATCCCAGCTTCACACACCCAATCGAGTGGACCGCTGCGCCGCGCTGTAGACGAAGAAGCAAGCGCCACAGGAAGCGCCAAGATGTCGTGCGGCATGAAGGAAGCGATCGTGTTCGGGATGGGTATCATCACTGGCACGGGCACCACGCTGTACGCGCTGCATTTACACTTACCATATCCTATGGATCGTTGCCACGAGACTCATTTCTTCTGTTTTTCCTTCAGCACGGGCAAGGTGCTGTACGGCGTCGACTCGGTCGGGCTCGACGGCCAGGTCAAGAAGTTTGAGAAGCCCATCTTCCAGACGTGGCTCATGTTCTTCGCGATGATCTTTGCGCTCCCGATCCAGTGGGGCTACCACTGGTACATTGACCAAAAGTTCCACAAGACACGCAACAGTAAGCCAGGCATTTCTCTCCCCTCCCTCCCATATTTATACCTCTCTCGATGGCGTACTGATGGTGATGACCTTGGTCACAGTGAAATACCGGTATCGCGTCCCACGTCGCATGTACTTTATGCTGGCGCTGCCGGCGGCGTTCGACCTAGTGGCGACGTTCCTGGCCAACGTGGGCCTCATGTACGTGACCGTGAGCGTGTTCCAGCTCATGAAGTGCGTGGTGATCGTCTTCGTCGCGGTGCTCAAGGTCACCGTGCTCAAGGACCGGCTACGTGGGTACATGTGGATCGGTATCGGACTCAACACGCTGGCGGCGCTGCTCGTTGGTGCCTCCAGCTTTGCGGACACAGACAACCAGGACAACAACAACCCAGACCGCCATGCTGGCTTTGGCATCCTCATGATCATCCTCAGCTGCGCCGTGCAGGCGTTCCAGTACGTCTACGAAGAGAAGCTCATGGATGAAGGCGAGAACGCGCCGCCGCTGGTGGTGGTCGGCATGGAGGGCGTGTGGGGGTTGATCATCACGACGTTTGTCGTGTACCCGATCGCGTACTACATCCCAGGCAACGATCTTGGCTCAAACGAGCGCTTTGACGACGCGTACGAGATGCTGATGAACAGCCAGCTCGCCCAAGTGATCGTCGCGGTGTACCTGCTGGTGATTCTCGGCTACAACGTGTTCGCCGTCTCGGTCACGTATCTGCTCAACTCGATCTGGCACGCGATTCTCGACAACTTCCGTCCGATCACCGTGTGGGGCACGGATCTCCTGCTCTTCTACGCGTTCACTCAGGGAACATTCGGCGAGGCGTGGACGACGTGGAGCTGGCTGCAGTTTGCTGGCATGATCGTGCTACTGCTGGGCACAGCAGTGTACAATGGCACAGTCAAGCTGCCCGGCTTCGCGTACTTGGAGCCGATCGAAGAGTCGATGACACCGATTCGCACATCGCTGGATCTGTCGTCCATGTCGCTCTCGCACAGTCCGCTGATCACGAGAAACGCGATGAAGGCTGCCGAGGTGGCACGTCGCACGCCCAACCCGAAGGACCGCGACCGTGTGCGCCGCGAGTTTATGACCGAGTACCAGCCACTGATCGATGCCGATGCCCGCCGCCGTATTGACCCTGCTGGCCACTCGTATGGATCACTGGAGAACTAGGGAGAGCAGAACTGGTTGGCAAAGGAAGTACTTTAGCAGTCATTTGCCACAGTGATTGAATTTTGGTGATTTTTTTCAGAGCGAGGGAAACTTCATGGTCTTTTTGTTGGCGGTGGTGAGGTAGCGACGCTGCAGTTGTTTCATCTCTTCGAGTTGGGCACGTAAGTGGAAGTTCTCTCGCTTGAGGTCGATGTGGGTAGCAAAGATGCTGCCCCCAGGATTCCGCGCATGCACCAGCTCATTCAACTGTGCCTGAGCTTTCGCCAGTGACTCCTGCAGCGCTCGATTCTCACCGACGAGTCGTGTGTTTTGCTCTTCAACCTCACGCAGGTTTGTGATGGCGATCACGTACTCGTGTTGGAAGGATCCATCTATCGCCTGCGTAGTGGGCTGGGTGGCCACGAGCTCCAAGTGCTGGATCCTTGCTTCCATATCTGATAGAGCCGCTCTAGCTGCCGCGAGCTCACTGGTAAGGCTATCTTCTCGCTGTCTGGATTGGCTGAGCTGTTGCTGTGCTGTGTCTCTCTCTGCGGCCAGGGTCGCGGTGATGTCCTTCTGCTGCTTGAGCTCGGCACACAACTCGGTGATCTCCAGGTGAAGGCGCTGCTTGGTGCGATCGAGCTCGAGTTGCTGATCGCGATGAGCATCTAGCTCTCGCTCAAGTGCTGCAATCTCTACGAGGTGGCACTCTTGGTTGTCTTCACGGCCTGCGGCCACTCGATCCAGTTCATGCTGCAATGAAGACTGTGTACTGACGAGATGAAGCCGTTCCTGTTGCCAGCTTGCTCGCTCACCCTGCAGGGTCTCGCGTGCATTGAAGAGTTTGGTTTCGAGAGTGAACGCATCGCTCTGCAGCTTTTGGTTCTGCGCCTGTAGGGTCTCAATAATCTTGGCTTGCTGTTCCAATCGCACGCGCGCTGCCTCCTCGCATCCCAACAGCTTGGCACAGTGCTCTGCGCGTTGCCGATCAATTTCATCCTCCAGTTCATTCACTCGGTTTGAACGCGGTATATCTTGGCTAAGGTGGAAGGTGCCCTGTGTGCGTGGCGTGTAGGATGGGATGCGTCAACCGATTAGCGAACATGACCGATGTAGAGAGGTCTATCGACAGGCACCTCACCTTCTGCAGCTGGCTCACGCGATCACGTAGCTCGACGTTC
Organism: Pythium chondricola; assembly: GCA_023337575.1. Taxonomy (NCBI): domain Eukaryota; phylum Oomycota; class Peronosporomycetes; order Pythiales; family Pythiaceae; genus Pythium; species Pythium chondricola. The sequence continues at coordinate 18,667 of JAADXF010000329.1, read as the reverse complement.
TCGTCCAGCGTCTTTTGCAACAGCTCGAGTGTGCGCACATGCTTGGATCGTAGCCGCTCGCTGGTCTTGTCAAGCATCAGCATGGTCAATAAACCCCAGCGACACGATCGTTAGCAAGATGACACACATCAAAATAGCTTCTCAGAAAAAAATGTAGCCATGTCATTTCCCCGCTTGACTGACATTCTAAACAAGGGACTATTTCGGGACTCAACACCTTGAATTGTAGCTCCACCCATTTGCTTGACAACCATGGGCAAGAACAAGAACAAGGGCAAGAAGAGCGGCGGCAAGGCGCCCGCGCAGGCAAAAAAGGGCAAGAAGGCACCCTCCAACCATGCGAAAGGTAGAGCAGTTATGAAGAGCATTCAGCAGTCAAAGCAGCAACAGCAGAAGCAGATAATTGTGCCCACCACAGGCTCCGACACCAAACTCTCGGGTCTATCCAAGATGCAGGCCGAGATGCGGCGCCGACTGGACGGTGGCAAGTTTCGGATGCTAAACGAGCAGCTCTACACCACCACGGGCAACGAGGCATTCTCAACGTTCCAGTCGGAGCCAGAACTCTTCGACGTGGTTAGTCTCAAGCATTCTATCTCTCTTTCTAGCCAACATTTACCAACCGTTGCTGGCGGCCTGTAGTACCACCAGGGCTTCCGTGAGCAAGCGGAGAAGTGGCCAGTGAACCCTCTCGACACCTTCATCGACTATGTCAAGTGCGTCGATCATCGTATCGTGTAAATGATCGAGTTCGGACACTAACAATCCCAGCATCTCCACTTGTAGGAGACACCCAAAGGCGATCGTGGCCGATTTCGGTTGCGGTGACGCGCGCCTCGCCGAGAGCGTCAAGAACAAAGTCCACTCGTTCGATCTAGTGTCGCGCAAGCCACACGTGGCGGCGTGCAACATCGCCAAGGTGCCTCTCCCGGATGCCGCGATTGATATCGCGGTCTACTGCCTCGCGCTCATGGGCACGAGCGTGCGTGAGTACATTCTCGAAGTCTACCGTGTGCTCAAACCAAAGGGTGTACTCAAAGTGGCCGAAGTCAAGAGTCGATTCGAGACACCAGAGCTTGGTGGCATCGCCGGTTTTGTGGACGTGATGAAGAAAATGGGGTTCGATCTCGCCGACAAGGACGAACAGAACAAGATGTTTGCACTGTTCGAGTTTGTGAAGACGTCGCGAAAGCCAGACAAGACGACGCAGATCGAGCTCAAGCCGTGTGAATACAAGCGGAGATAGATACTAATAGGACAGACACGCAACCCGATTCAAAAGAAGAAAATGCAAACGCATGACTTATCATTGAGGCGCCGCGCTGCTTACGAGAGTATAGAGGGAAGATGGTGCGATCACCTTGTGTTGGGCTACAAGGAAGCACCCGGTGGTCCAGGTGACTAGATACGCAGTTGGTACTGCCCGGCACGGGCGACGTAGCGCACCCACTTGGTCGTCTGGTACGAGCTCTTCTCAAAGACCTTGAGGAAGCGCACGTGCAGACCGGAGGCTGTGAACATGGGCACCTGGAACTCGATCTGGATCGGAGGACGCGACCATGCCTTCTCCTTGGTGCTCTTCATCATCTCGACCTCGGCGTCCAGCATGCGCTCGAGCTTGCCCTGGAACTTGCGGATTCGCCACACGATCGCGTGGCTCTCGGCCTCATGCTTGGCCCTGTGAAACACAAACCACGCGTATAAGTTTATGTATTACCAGCCCTGCCTGTTGTGAGCCTTGGCAAACATACCGTCCAATGGGCACGTTGATCTTGGCACGAGCAGTGTTTGGTGGCACCTGGAGCAAGCATTCATCGTCAGCACGCCCCACACTACAAAAAACTGCGAGATCACACACCGGGATCTTGATCACGAGGTTGGTCGCAAACAGGCGCGGACTGAAAGTGGCGGCGATCTTGAGCGTGATCGACAGCCGCGTCGTGCCCTGCTCCTGGTAGGCCGGCATGATCTTGAACGGCAGGTTGATGTTCTCCGTCACACGGTACTTCATCAGCTCGAATTCACCATCCGGTGGGATGAACGTGATCGTGCGGTCGGTGTCAAACTTTCCGAGACGCACGCACCGGTGGAAAGTGCAGTCGTCGATCTGTACCGCAGCAGTAACCACAGAGTCAAGCTCGGACTTGGACAAAGGAGTCCTACCCATGATGACGTACCTCCACTTCACGCGTGCCGCGCTTTTGCCCAGCGACCTTGGCCGGTGGCGTGTCGCTGCCCTTCTGCATCGTGAGCTTGTCGTTCAAGCCTAGCTTGCACTCGGGCATGCCGGTCAGCAGTGTCTTCATCACCACCTGGCCAGCGACCTCGTTGCGCAGAATCGTGCCATTCGAGGACATGAGCAGGTTGACGCTCTCAAAGACGTCGAGGTAGACTTCATTGCGCTTGTACTTGAGCCCCTCACGACGCCAGTCGATGGCACCGGTGATCTGTGACGTGAGCTGCGACGCTGGCGTGGCGGCCGAACCGTCCGGGTTCTAGAGTTGACCGGCGATAGCATCGAGTCAGCCTACAGTTCATACATAGCCAGATCGATCGAAGAAGGGAACATACCGTGAGCGAGCCGAGGTTGATGTACATCTTGAGCACGTCGATCGAGCAGTTCTGCGGGTAGCCGTGGTCCATCGTCTCGTCGAGCAGCTCGTACACCAGCGTAAAGTTGTCACGGATGGTCTCCTCCGTGTACTTTTTGCCAAAGTACTCCTTGAAGATTCCGTTGAGCTGGTACAGGAACTGGAACACCATGGCTAGTGTTCATAACCAGCATGTTAGTATACCTTCTTGGTAGAAGCCTCGAACGCAGTATCACTAAATACCAGTGTTGATGTTGGCGCGGGAGACGGCGACGAGGTACAAGTTCTCGTGGCGCGTGTACAGGAACGAGCAGCCATCGATGCTCTTGAGTGGCGGCGTGGAGCCCGTCTCCTTAGCCGCGATCACCTGTAATCGGAACGCGTCGGCATGGCGGCGACTCACATCGTCGCGGTAGAAACGATTGAGGACCACCTCGCCCTTCTGGCTGATCAAAAAGAGCGCGCTGATCATCGGTATTGAGCTACTTGCTCAGTTCTCGACTGTAAGGCGGTATTATGATGGTCGCTGGAAGTGGGGGCGTTGTTCCTCGTTGCGCCTGGTGGTCGGCTAGCAACGGTGGTGGCGTCGCTTGGCGGGTTGCGCGTCGTTTCATTTCTTGTCAACTTCAACAACCGGTTTTCGAACCGATACCTTACCGGTTTCTCATGTCAGAGTGATTGTTGTTGAAGTCACCAACCTGCCATGACGCAATCGGTGTTCAGTTGGTGGCACGAGCCACTTGGCAAAAGTTCCTGTGGTGAGCAACGTTCGGTCAATCGACTCTGCTGTTCCGAATCCCTGTTGTCTGGTGGCCCATTTCCATGTGGACCACATGAACTTCAGTATACCCCGGCAGTGTGACTAGACAAGTCGCTCAGCATGTCACTATGTGCTATAGTGTCACATCAAGTCCCTGCTCATTCATTCGCAAGACGTCATCACCACACGCGACGAAAGCCTACTGCTCTCCTCTCCTCACTCGTGGATTTCCATCGCCTCGCGACACACACACACATAGACATCATGAGCCCCGCCATGCCCGAGAAGAAGGAGTACCTTAAGGTCTCGAACGCGCCACCAGTATACCAGTCGGTGGATGAACTGAACGCCTACTTTGGCGAGTTCGGCGGCAGCTTCGTGGCTGAGACGCTGATCCAAGCGCACCACAACCTCGTCGAGGAGTACGTCAAGGCGACGCAGGACCCCAAGTTCCGCGAGGAGCTGGAGCACCTTGGCCGTGACTACATTGGCCGCCCGACGCCGATGTACCACGCCAAGCGCCTGACCGCGGCCGCCGGTGGTGCGCAGATCTGGCTCAAGCGCGAAGACCTGGCCCATACGGGCGCGCACAAGATCAACAACGCGCTTGGTCAGGCTGTGCTCGCCAAGCGCCTCGGTAAGAGCCGCATCATCGCCGAGACTGGTGCCGGCCAGCACGGTGTCGCGACCGCCACGGCGTGTGCGCTGCTGGGCCTCGAGTGTGTCGTGTACATGGGCTACGCAGACACGCAGCGCCAGTCGCTCAATGTGTTCCGCATGAAGATGCTCGGCGCCAAGGTCATCGCCGTCAAGTCGGGCTCGATGACGCTCAAGGATGCCGTGAACGAGGCGATCCGTGACTGGGTGACGAACGTTGAGAACACCCACTACATTATCGGTTCCGCGATCGGCTCGCACCCATTCCCGACCATCGTGCGCGACTTCCAGACCATCATTGGCCGCGAGATCAAGGCGCAGCTGGAGGAAGAGATCGGCCGACTCCCTGACGCGATCATCGCTTGTGTTGGTGGTGGCAGCAACGCCATCGGCATGTTCCACCCGTTCATCAAGGACGAGAGCGTGGCGATCTACGGTGTCGAAGCCGGTGGGGATGGCGTGGAGACGGAGCGCCACTCGTCAACGATCGTGGGTGGACGCCCCGGTGTGCTCCACGGCACCAAGACCTTCGTGATGCAGGACGCCGCAGGCCAAGTGATCGAGACCCACAGCGTGTCGGCGGGTTTGGACTATGCCGGCGTGGGTCCTGAGCACGCGCACTTGCACATGTCTGGCCGTGCCACGTACGTGAGTGTGAAGGACTCGGAGGCGCTCGAGGCGTTCCAGCTGCTCTCCAGAAAGGAAGGCATTATCCCTGCGCTCGAGAGTGCGCATGCGGTCCACTTTGCCATGAAGCTCGCGTCCACTATGTCTCCAGACAAGGTGATCGTCATCAACGTCAGTGGCCGTGGTGACAAGGACATGATCCAGGTCGCCAAGGAGCTCGGCGTCAACCTCAACGAGGACATTACTGATAACTAGGCTGCTACTACTACTGTTGTTAGACTCGTAGGAGGCTCATGGTAAGAACATGGTGACCTCAACAAAGACAATGGATATTGATGTCGTTCACAAACTACTGTAGTTGCTCGTAGTACTACAGCATTTTATCTTCCACACTGCGTCCTCCTGCTACGAATATTACGAGCCGCTGACAGGTTAATGCAGACGTTTTGGAGTTGACGCGCCGCCGTTGTCATCGTCCGAGACCACCTCTGGGATCTGTTCGTAGCCTTCCTTGCGTCGGTCCTCGTCAGAACTGTTCCCCCACAGCGAGTAGAGGAGGAAGTACAGCACAATGATCTCTAGAAGGTGCTTGCACGCGACAAACACCCACCAGGACTTCGTATCGAGGAGCATGTCGACGCGGTGCAGCTTGGCGATGCTGACGATCGAGTAGCAGAGGAAGAAGGAGTTGAACACGAGGAACACGGAGCAGATCGACGTGGCCCAGTTGACTGCTTTGATGCGGTCCGTCGTGTCGATCTGGCTGACTTCCAGGAACGCGCGCAGCACGGTCTTCATGCGGAATGAGTACACCGTGATGGACACGAGCGACGTGAATGAGAGCAAGCATAGCAGCACGTCGTCATACAGCATTAGCCAATACGAGTCCGTTTTCTTCGCGACGAAGACAGCGAATCCGAGTGACTGGATCACGAGGACAGTTGTCATAATGAGGACGAACAACCGCAGCGGGTTCGATCGCACTTGGTCTTGGGTGAAGAGTCGACGAAGCATGTCCGCCCAGAAGACCACGATCAAGATGAAGATGCTGTAAATGAGGTACGAGCCGAAAAGCTCCACCGCCTCCGACACGAGGAACTGGAGCCACCCGTCATCACCCATTTGAATAAGCGGCGGCTCCATCGTCACCGAAATGACTCCGTACGGAGACGCAAACCACGCGACACGGAGCAACGCAGCAAGACCCATCAGCAAGTAGAAACCGAGTGTCGCGACTTGCCGCGAGGAGGACTGGTAGTGCATCGTAAACGCCCAGAACGCGAAGAAGCACGCGCCTCCATACGCGACCGCGAGAATTGTATCGACCTGGCGGTACTGGAACTCGAGATGGATCAACGGCGCATCTACAACGAGGAGTGATGAGATTCCCTCCGCGACGCACACAGGTAACTACGTAGAGGAAGGCTCGGTACCTTGATCGGAGGGCACGACGACCGTACTATCGTCCGCCATTTCTTTCCGGCGCGTGAGTATCGGACCTCCTCACAGTCACTTTCAAGAGCTTCAATTTCGAACAAGATGGCGATCATCTTCCATCACCCAAAATCGCCCAACAAGAACCGCTAAAATTCGTTTTGTGTTTTTGGTTTTTTCGAACACGGCAACATAGAGAATGATGGTCGCTGGTCAAGTGGTGGGGCATTCACAGGGAGTCTTCACGTGAAGCCACGTGAAGGCAGCAAGGAGAGGAGAGAAACGCAGGAAGATGCAACCAAGGAATGAGCAAAATAACTTATTGGATATCCAAAAAGAAGGATCGGCAACCGATGACACGGTTCCGTAGTGAGTCTGTCCATCGACTCACGTCTGGCCTTGACATCGGGGTCGTTGCAGCCCGAATCTTCATACCGGAAACATACTCGACATTCAATCCTGAACTATCACATCGATGGGTGCTGGGGTCTTGATACAACCCCGCGATCTACTCGTACGCGTGCTGAAGAGCTTCGAGCCATAAATGCATGTCGTCTTGAGACCGTGCCTTCAGTATCAGATTCTTGGTCACCTTGCCTGCTTGAGTTACTAAGCTCAGCTCGTTGTTTGCCGGGCTGTACTTGTCTGCGTGTGTCACATATGCTCGGCTGATTGGAACCGCCCACGCGTCTTCTGTCTCGTACACTGTAAACATGCTGCCTTGAAGCACGCAATACCGCTGGCGCTTGGACTTCTTATCGCCCACCTCCAGCCACCCGTTCTTGTCAACGATGTTCGCCAACGAGTCGAGCTCCGAGTCCGAGTACCCGATAGACAATGTGGATGATGCGGTGCTTGTGGTCGAGCTGTTCATCGATTCTTGGCGCTTCGCCAGGGTAGCTGCTTCGCTCAATCGCTTGACCCACTGCTGACACACGACCTCGTTCTTTGCTCGCAGGTCGATGATCTTGCCACTCACGGCGAACACTTTGAATGCAATCTTGGACTTTCGTGATCGCTCCACATGCGCCACACGCACCGCTCCAGCAGGAGACGACTCGCCCTTGCTCACAAACAGCGTATCGCCCGTCATCGACGTCATGCCGTTGCCGATAACAAACTGGCCGGTGGGGAAGGTGTCGTAGTACGAGAGTAGCGCACCGTCGAGCACGAAATGCTGGTTCCGCCACTTGGCGAATCGCCCCGACTTCTTCCACAGCCAGCCGTGGAACTTTTCGTTGCCGTTTTGCCGACCAAAGGAGAGCGCGAGGTTCTGGGTTGACTGAACGAGCAGCTCAATGTCCATGTTGATCGCATTGTTTGGGTGCATCGCCCCGCCATGCTGCGGCATACTCCGTTGGGTCATGCAGCGCACGCGACTGCTGCACTAGGTGTTCGCGTTGCTTTTCTCTTATGGGCCGCGGCGACCGACTCACGTGGCGGATTCACCAACGGACTCGATGCGGGTTTTAGTTCTGATCAGGGCGTCGGATCGCCCCAACGACCGGCGTGGATGAATGGGATGGGATGCCGAGCTCTCTACACAAACACGAGATGGTGCTGCTGCTGCTGTGTGCCTCGATTGATGCCGCGGTGTCGCTTGTTGTTGCCGCGGTTTTTCTTTTCGATTCGCGCCTGCTTCCGCGCTCCTTCCTTCTCTCACCGTGCGGCTTCCCTGGTGGATGTAAAAAACGGGGAATGCTTCGCCTGCCCAGCTCGCCCTGCACTCCGCTCACACACTCGACAGCGGTCAGTCGCCGACCGATGGAAAACCGAGGGTTGGTGTGCACAAGCGAGTCCCACAACAGACCACAGGTCCGCGTCACTCACACCTGACTGGCGAACTGACTCCTCCGCACACACACACTCACACACAAAACATGACCACAACCCGGCTACACACTGTACTCGAATCGGGTCGAGTCTCGACCGGACTGTTTCTTTCCCACACCCCTTGGTGGCAATCGGACGACAGCTGGTCACCGTATTTCAGCCAATCCGAAGGCGACATGTTGTGTCATCACCGACCCCTAAACAAGCCATAAATGCTGCTCATCATGAGCCTCATGCTGTTTTGGCTGTGCTCAATTCACTTGCGCCACACATGTGTAATCTTCACATGGAAGGGGCTGCAATCCACATCCCAGCAATGCAACTTGCAAGGACAGTGACTCGCTACTGAGTGAGTACAGTCTGTCTACGTGACACAGCTGGAAACTGCCGCAATGGTATGTCTGCCCGTGTCGCATGCGCATCGTGGTGAGGAACATCGCACGCGCGTGAAAGCGATTCAAATGCTTGCATCAGTCAGAGGCTCTGACTCAGAGCAGGAACCAGCACTGAAGCATAGAGTGCACATAACTTTGACTCGATCGATCGTTTGATGCCTACCATACTGCACTTATTCATTTGATGCTGTGGGTACTGTATGCGCCACTGGCGACATCAGAATCGCTTCCCAAAATGTGGGCGTCAGAAAGAGTCGGTGTCTTTGTAGACGCACTGCCAAGCGCCAATCGAGACGACGAGAATGAACGACAATGTTGCGATCGCGGCAGAGTTTGGTTGATTGGTCCCAACGTCGAATCTCCACAGAATCTTCCTTGCCATGGTGGACTGGTGACTCGACGTTTGGCTCTTGGGATGGGTTACCCAGGTAATATTACATGTACAGACTGTACCCATCATGGGTACACACCACATTTTGCACCAATCGCAGCGTCCACTCGGCTTGACTTACTGCAACATTGTTGGCAAAGGCGTGGGCAATCAGTTGAAGCGATGGATCGCCACACAAGTTGATGCAGATGAACGAGGAGGATCCCCAGATGCATGCAGAGTGGAGAGGCGTGTTGCTCGCGCCATCCCTACAAATCGACCACACCAAAATTGACCACCACGCCTGACCGTGAACGTTAGGCGTGGATCTCATCCATCGGCTCGACTGTTGCCGATCACCAGGTGAGATCCAATCGACTGTGGGAACGCTATGGACCGTTCGGCCACCTATCCGGATAGCGTTAGGTGATTGTCGATGCTTGGGAATCGACGGTCATACTCGCGAAGGCTTCGCGGTGATCACATGCCACATGATATGGCTGGCCTTTGCAAAATCAAGCACAAGCGACATCGCCGCGAGCACGGCACCACGGAAATGAAATGGTTCCTGCCAAGCCTCTCCGTCGCCTCTCCGTCCATCACTCTATCTCAATTTCTTCGTGCTACACAACCTACAGGAACTATTCGATACTGTACACAGGAGAGCTGTGATGAGCTCGCAGAGTGAGGGGCTTGGTACTTCGCGAAGGCGTCTACGGCAATACAGTAGAGTAGCAGTAGTCTGAGTGCCGTGCTTTTAGGATGCACGTCGAAACCTCTTACAGCGTTGTGTGGATGGTGTGGACACACCATGGCGTTGCTCAACTGCAGCCGAGTCAGGCTAGCTGTAGTCCAACAGGAGTCTCCTCGGTACATGTTCTAAATGTGGATCAATCAGATCACCTGTGCCAAACAACAGCGTAGCGTATGGCCCTTTTTGATGCACCAGGTTCTCGTGGGGGCAGTCAAGTCTACCGAATGGGCCGCCACTCTCGCCGAGGATATGTTGGTCAGACGAACCTTAACAAGCATGTACAGCAAGCGATGCCGACGCGCACGAGCGAGCATCACTCCCCGGCTCTGGTTCCATCGCCGGAGCGTGCCATTGCTCACAAACGCAAGCTCCGAGCGAAGTGGCGACTGGATATTGCTCCAGTCCCGCGAGCTATTGAGCCCCTCCGATATGACACAGATTGTAATGCTTCTGCCGAGGTACGTGTCATCAACCGGACAAATTGGCCTGCACTGGTGCGTATCCTCATGGGTGGCGTTCGATCGATGCAGGGGACGCTCGCTTCAACTATCGAAGCTGTACAGGTACCATGCATGGCAGCCATGACCACAGCGATCACGTTCAACTTGAGACGCTCATCTTGCTCGTGAACAGCACGATCGCAAGTCATTCAAGGATGAGTCGTGGTATCACAGTCCGATTGGCCGTGGCTCCAAGAGCTCGGTTCTTCTGGCAGCACTCATGCAGCAAGACTACACCGACACGGGGTACTTATCGCGCAGTGCGATTGCCATGACACTTCAACACAGCAATTTTGGTAAGTCAACTCTTTGATGGGGAGCAATACGTGTGTACGTCCACCCTCATCACTGTGCTGATTCTAGGTCTCTCCGATTCACAAGTACATCAGCTTCTTCAGCGATACGACCCAGCCCAGGAAATGATCCACTACAAGACGTTCGTGGGGCAGATCCACTTCACGGACCCCACGTGCTCACCACACCCTTCGAACGACCTCATCTTCCGGCTTCAGTCGTACCTGGAGAAGATTCGCGATCGAGCCAGTAGCTTGATCGCACAGAGTCAAGAAGGCCCACTCGAAGGTGGAGCAGGTTCACCGCTTCGCCTCTCGCCATTGGCAGTGCAGCACCGCTCTCCTGTTCACCTGGTGACGAACACGGAACCCAGCGTAATCGTGGGCAACTCGCCCATCTATTCACCGTCATCTCGACTCGCAACCCTGGCAGAGCGAACAAGTCCGAGTCGTTTACCAGTCCCCGATGACTCGCTCTCATTCGAGAACGACAAATATCGTAAGGCACAGCGAGCACAGGCGAAAGCGGCAGTGCTGCTGGCCCACATCAGTCGCATTGACGAGTACTCCCGCCACCAGGACGCTGTCTCGACCCAGCATGACAACCTACGCATCGCCGCAAAAGCCATCCACCAGGGCGAGCATCTCGAAAAGATCTACGATGAACAGCACAGACAGATGCATCGGCTAGAGAACCAGGGCAAAGGTCTCGCCAAGTCTCCTCAGACTCGCGCCCAGCGCAGCGTGAGCAAAGACTCGATGTTCTATGATGGGTGACCCACTCGTCGCCGCAGACACTGTAAATACATACACCGATCCAGATTCGAAGCCGTGCGGGCAGAATCTGGTGAAGAGACCCTGTGTACATACACAGATAGGAATCAAGGTGCAACCTTTAACACGTCACCACAGGCCCCACTGTGTTGTCGATCATGATACGTGCCATTGGATCGCTTGATGCTATTCACTGTCTTCAAAATGGAAGATGCCGCCGTCGTAGGACCCGCGGCGCTCTGGTCTTCTAGGCGGCAGTCCTATCGCCCCATTCTCACCATAGCTCGCACGCTCCGAGAGTGACAGCCCCTCCACGGATATCTCGTGCCGGTCTCCTTCTGTACTCTGGTCGTCGTCCTCTTCAAACAGGAAATGGGAGCTGGCTACGAATGAGTTGGACGGCGCCGGACGGTACGGTGAGTCTGGTATCCGTCGTGGCTGTGGGGTTCCGTGTGCGCTAGTTTGTGGGTGGCGTCGTTGCGGTGGTCGGTCTGGGGCGTCCTCATTCCGTCGCGAATCAATGCTGTTTCGACGTGCTTGCCGCATCGCTGACATCACGGCCAATGCCGGCGATTTCGAGAGATCAAACTCATCCGACGCGCGCGGAGAGATCGTCCTATGAGGTTATTTATGTCAACACGGTTAGTGTATCAAAGGAATGAATGGCTCTTCGCCAAACAAGCGTACCATGCTGGTTGCGACGCTGGGGATCCGTGTCGGAAGAATCCAATATCACCAGGGCATGAGCTGGCTACTTGAATCACGGACGGTTGTCGCGGCGTGGAATTGCGCACGTCTGGCTGTGCCGGTGGTGGCAGCAAGAGCTCGGGCATCTCGTCGTCACCACCACCAGCCAAAAGGAAACTCGGTTCAGGCAAGGAACCAATCACGGGAGCGCGCGGAGGCCGCTGGTGGAAGTAGGTGGCGCCATTGTGGTTCACCGGGCACGATTGTGAGATCATCCCATTGGGCGAGGCATCCGCTGCGGTTGTGGACGACGGTGGCGAGCTTCGCTGTGATCGACGGCCTTGACTGATGGGAATGGGCCGCGTCGGGCCGGACATTGCACTTGAATCGATTCTCTCTCTCTCACTCGTGTTCGAAATCAATACGCACGGATCTGACCCACACTCACACACACACCGTCGCGCGATCCTTTGCAGAAACTGATGAGGGTGATTGCGTGTGTTGATTTTGATGGTCTGGTTGCTTTGGTTTCGGGTTGACCAAGAGACCAACACTCCCACGACGGTGTGCCGTTCAAATCGAGCGAAGGGTAGGAACTCGAGAGCAGACTGCAGGAGCGGCGGGGGGATGGATGCACGCAGGCGAGAGGAGCCGACGGGGAGAGACTGGTGGATTCTTGTTGCTCCTGGGCGTGAGTGACGATGAACGGATCAACTCCCGGAGGTTTCCAAGCAAACCGATGATAACAAAGATGATGGCTCGGTACCTCCTTTTCGGTACGTACTTCACACCAAAAGGTACAGTATACCACTCACTGGAAGTTCTTGAACTGGCCTGGCTCTAGAGCACCTATTTTGACCAATCAACACGCATTTTTGTCAAAAACCACTGTGTCGATCTTCTGATGCACGTGGTTTTTCTGCCCGATTCAGAGGTACTGTCGACCGCCCATTATTCAGGGTACGCCGTTCGTCGCTTTCCATCAACCAAAGAACCACGCTCCAGCGCGGGCTGTATATGAACCAGGGAGGGAGGGAGGAAGGTCCCTGTGTATTGAGAGATGGAGACGAACAGCATATCACAGAGCGATGCGTCACCACCGCGTCCGCAGCTGCGCTTCGTGTCGGCGGCTCCACCTGACCGACGAATCGACGTACGGGATGACAGCGGCACCGACGAAGCAGCGAGCGATGAATTACCACCGCACAGCCGTGAGCCGTTCCGCAAAGTGGCGACGCCCCCGTGCGCCGCGTTTCGCCGCAATCCACGGCCGACTGTGCGTCGCACGGTCATGTTTGGTGGCATCCAAACCGTCAGTCTCCCGAGCCGCGTGGAGGAAGAGCGCGACGAAGATCTTGAGCGAGAGACCGCGAGCCGCGCGTCGTCACCCGTCGGTCTCACGTCATCACATACACGTTCTAGTATCCTGCGAGAGAATGGAGACCATCTACGCGCGTCCATGGAGAGTTCACGCTCCAGTACAACCGCGTTAATGTCCGACACGGCGCAGCAGAGTTGGTTCGCTCGCATTGAACCCAGCCGGGATATGAACCGCATTTCGAACCGGTTCCGCGACGAGCGGCTCGAGGAATCGTACCAGTTGTACACATCCATGGTGGACTTGGCGGGTGCCAGGCGCACGTTCCTGTTCATCTTGGTGGCGCAGATCCTCGCGTATTTATTCTTCGTGCTGCTACAAACACGGTGTCTTGGACCGGAGACGCCTGCACGAATCAACGGCACCGAGTGCTTCACGTACATCATGCCCGAGCACGTCGGCTACGACTTTGTGCTGTGGGCATTCGCGCCATTTGCGCTCTTGTTTGGACTGTTCCCACTCAAATTCTTGGAGAAGACCATGCGCCTGCGGATCGTGATTTACTATTTCCGTCGGCGGTGGAAGTCGGTGGCGCTGCTCATCTTGCTGCTCTGGTCGGTTGGGCTGTTGGTGTACATGCACCGCCTCTTATTCGCCGTGCGCAAGAACCGCCAGAACATGATCAACGACGGCGAGACCAGCTGTGGCAAGACGATCGAGATGGAGAGGAGCTGGTACGAAGAGAGCTGCTTTTTCGACCAGCACCCGAAGCGCACGTACATGAGTCTCCAGTACTGGATCCTGATGTACCAAGGCAAGATCGCTCACACGATCATCATCGTGGTCATGTCGCTCGTGATCGCGGTCACGGGCATCGTGTCGTACACGATCAAGCTCGACTTTCCCCACATTGTGTTCAACTCGTGTGCGATGTGGGTCACGACGCTGCTGCTGCGGGTGTTTGGCATCACGTTTTCGCAAAACTCTCGGCCGGCACACAACTACGGACTGCTCGGCATCCTGCTATTGGCGGCGCTGCTTCCATCGGCCATCACGATCATCGCGACGTATGCAGAGGAGAGGTCAACGCGTGTGGCGTACGCTTCCAAAGTGCGTGCGGAACGCATGAACACGACGCTCAAGCTGGACCTGTCGATCAAGCGGATGGGGCTGGAGAACAGGAACCTGCCACGTGAGGAGAAGGAGATGATCGAAGAGGAGCTGCTCAATGCCAGTGATACCCGTGTGCTGCAGCAAGTGTCGATCCCGTTTGCGGAACTGGATCTCAAGGACGTGTTGGCCAAGACGCCAAGCGGTGACGTGCTGCTAGCAGATTACCATGGGACCCAGGTCGTGCTCAAGCGCCTCGCACTGTCCAGTTGCAACCCAGAGAGACTCAAGGACTTCAAGGCGCGCGTGCAGATGCTCGCGATGATCCGCCACCCGAATATCGTGCTGTTCATCGGTGCGACGTACGACAACCTCGCGAACGTGGGCACGATCATGGAGTATTTGGAGCGTGGCGACGTGTTCTCGTTGTTGCGCAGCTCGATCGCGTTGACGTGGAGTGATCCACTGCTCAAGATTGCCACAGACGTGGCGCTCGGTGTGTCATACTTGCACAACTGTGATCCGCCACTGGTTCACCGCGACCTCAAGTCGTCGAATCTGCTCTGCACGACCACGTATTCATGCAAGATTTCGGATTTCGGTGAGGCCAAGCGCCAGGTCGTTGGCGGTGGACTGTTCAGTACCATTGTCGGCACACCGTACTGGCTCGCACCTGAGATTCTGCGTGAGGAGAAGTACGACACCCAAGTGGACTGTTTCAGCTTTGGCATCGTGCTGATCGAACTGGAGACACGGAAGGACCCGTATTTCGACTGCACGGAGGAGAGTACGATCGACATCATGATGCAAGTCGCGCGTGGCACGCTCCGGCCTTCCATCCCGTCTAGCTGCTCACCGTGCCGTCGTGATTTGATCCTCCGGTGTCTTGATGCCGACCCGAAGAAGCGCCCGAAGATGACCGAGATCCTCCACGCACTTCAGAACGAGGTGCGCCAGGAAGTGTTTGACCAGAACTCGTACGACCAAGGCCGTGACCGGCGACGCATGATGCTCATGCAGAGCCACCAGCGACTAAACCGCCGTGGCGTGCGGGATCTCATCGTTCAGAGCCAAGATGATCGTGACGACGAGTAGTTTAGTAGACCAGGAATTATTTTATGTGGTGACCAGCAGCGTCACCACAAGACGAAGTATGAAGATATTGTGATTCAGATTCACGACTCATGTTTCCATGATGATACGTAGCGTTCCGCTCGCTTCGCGAACGGGCCGAAGAAGGCTGGAAAGTCGCTCAGCGTCACTTGTCCGCAACAAAGTGGCAGAGTCTCCAACCCCTCTGCAGCCTCACGTAGCCCACAGCAAGTTCGACGCCTTCCTGGGACCTTTTGCATGTCGAGCACGCCGCAGTCTACATCCACCACCAGATATCAACAAAGAACCGTACAACGAGCTGCGTTTTGTACACGGGATGGCTGCTGACAGAGCCAACGCCTTGGTTCTAGGAACGCACAAAGTGTCCGTTTGCGAGTCTGGAGGACGCAGTGAGTCGTCTATGTGGGTCAGCGGAAGATGAGTTTGCGTCGGTGCTCAAATCGCTGTCGTGTGCACGGCTAGGCAAGATGTCCCGTCGACGTGTTCGGCAGAAGTTGGGCTGGCAGCACCCAATGAATTGCAATATAATGCCAATACATATACAGTTCCCACCAATTTTGTGGTAACTGTGAATTATAATTGGGTCTAGTGTACTACAATACGTTAGTCCACATGACGCCGTGTTTTCTTTCTGGGCAATTGTGAAGTGACGTTACGTCACCTTAGAATTTCCAAGGAGAGCGTCATGCCGACGACCAGCGCGGCGAAAATGCCGGCGGTGTCGGCGCGTAGCGACGACCAAAAGACGCCCACGGTACCCTCCTTGGTTTCTGCCAAGTCTTCGCGCGATCCGCGCTCTGTCGGCGTCTCAGCGTCGACTCTTTTCAACCCATTACTGCCGCTCCCAGCTCAAGATGCGTCATTGGCCTCCGTCAACAACATCAGCGACGAGTTCAATGAGCGCCTGCTGCGCTTGATCAGCAGCGCCGAGGAAGAAGACGAGGAGGACCAGGAGTCGTGTACAGACATCCAGCAGAGCGCCGTCACCACGTCGCTCGTGGATGAAAACGACATTCTCGAATGGGAGAACCCGTCATACATCGTCAAAGATCTGGACACGGGTGAGTCCTACCACGTCGAGGAGATCGACCAGCAATTCAACCTCGTGACGCTCGACAAAGTGGCTCAGCAGCACGGCAGCAAGTACGTAAATGCTTGGAATTATAATTGCGACTGGTGGTGGGCAAAAGCACTTACAACTATAATTGGTATTGCTAACTTGCAGAGACCTGACCATTGAAGGAACGGCGCCATCAGCAGCACCCGCCAGCCAAGGAGATGTGCCGACGTCCTCGTACTTGCTGTCGTTGTACACATCAGATGAGACTGCCGAGATCGAGTTTGAAGAGGACCACGACGAGCTCACCCGGCAGCGTAGTGTCAATTTCGCAGTGGCCATTGATGATGATGTTGCGACCGATCCGATGCGGTGCAAATTCACTGGCTGTACAGTGATGCACCAGCGAGCCTCAGGCTTCTGCCCGGACCACGAGATCATCGCCAAGGAAGAAGAAGACTCGCGTGCACAGGCACTGTACTTGATCCCGATGGGTGCGCGCGCCGAGTTTGTCAAGATTAGTGGCCACAGCTTCGTCTACGACATGTCCAGCCGACTGTATACGGTGTACATTCTCGAGATGCGCTGCGTGCAGTCGGGGGCGAGCTGGCACATCTACCGTCGGTACCAGGAGTTCAAGGCATTGAACGATAGCCTACGCCCTATGGGAGTGCGAGTCCCATTGCTACCACCGAAGAAGCTGATCGGGTCATTCGAACCGGATTTTATTCTCAAGCGACAAGCAGATTTATCCGAGTGGCTGCGCAATCTACTGGACTACGATCGAGTCGACGAGTCGGCCAAGAACCCACACTTGCTCGATGAAGTGCGTCGCTTCTTGACCGCAAAGGCAGACCAGCCACCGCTGCTCCTAGATCGGCTGCCACTCAAACGCTCACGGTTCTTCGGTGCGTCACTGACGGATGACAACAACGATGGGCTGGACGGTGCGTCCCCATCCGGCAAACGCACAACGCTACAGGATTTCCAAATGCTCCAGGTGATCGGCCGAGGTTCGTTCGGCAAAGTCGTTCTTGTCGGCCACAAAGAGACGAAAAAGCTGTACGCGATGAAGATTCTGTCCAAGGAAAACATCGTCAAGCGCAAGCAAGTCGAGCATACACGCACTGAGCGCCGCGTGCTGGGCTACACCACGCATCCGTTCATCGTGGGGCTCCATTTCGCCTTTCAGACCCCGCAGCGACTGTACTTTGTACTGGACTACTGCCCCGGCGGTGAGTTGTTTTACCATCTCTCACGCATGAAGAAGCTACCCGAGCACATGGCATGCTTCTACGCCGCCGAGATTACGCTGGCGCTCGAGCACTTGCACAGTCTTGGCGTCGTGTACCGCGATCTCAAGCCCGAAAATATCCTGCTGACCAAGGACGGCCACATCAAGCTGGCCGATTTTGGTCTCGCGAAAGAAGGTATCCGTGACGGCGTCGGTGGAACCAACTCGCTGTGTGGTACACCCGAGTACCTGCCACCAGAGATCCTCGATCGCCAGGGCCACGGCACTGCTGTTGACTGGTGGAACCTGGGCATGGTGCTGTACGAGATGCTGACGGGACTACCGCCGTGGTACACGAACGACCGCAAGAAGCTGTTTGAACGACTGCGATCGGCTCGCCTCCACTTTCCTCCCTACGTGTCGAGGCGTGCCGAGGCGCTCATTCGGCAGCTACTGAATCGCAACCCGGCCGAGCGGCTAGGCTCCAAGGGTGCCCATCAGGTCAAGGGCCACTTGTTCTTCGAGCATATCGACTGGAATCGACTCGTCAAGAAGCAGATCACACCACCGTTCCGTCCGTGCCACACGGCGATGAACGACGGTGAAGCGCCGCTCAACTTTGAAGCCGAGTTCACGCGGTTGCCACTGCCCAGTACCGAAGCGCATGATGGTGTCGCGGGTCGCAATCGATACGGACGAGCCGATTCCGACACGTTCCAGGGCTTCACGTACGAGAACCCAAGCCTCCTGGATGCCATGGCCGGTAAGGACACCTGAACCACGTCCTAATTGACACTAAATGTATTGCAATTGTTGATCCTGGAACGCTACTACCTGTGTTCTCTTCCTAGATTAGTGGCAAGGAGCTGCTCGGACGACGGTACACACGACGACTCCTGACGCTGCCACTCTCTGTCCTTCGAACCTGCAGCTTGGCGACGTGGGTGCCTTGCACCTCGTTGCCGTCCTCGAGCGCTTCCTGTCGTCCGGCCATTGAGTTGAAAATGTGCTCCAGGGTCGTGTCGCTCACGCTGTACTCGCCCACACCGAGTGAGGCCTTGTGATCTTCCAGCACGCGGAACACGCCACTCAGCCGCATCGACTGCTTCGGCACTTGGAACCGGAAGTGGTCCGTGCCTTGCTGCTCCACCAGCTCGCTT
>JAADXF010000328.1:0-22784 GCA_023337575.1 Pythium chondricola | reverse complement strand
TTTCAAGGGCGTCGTTCACCTCCCTCGCCTACTCAAGAGCGATCGGTCGAGGTGTTTCTCATGTTGGTAGCATCCCTGGAAGTGGAGATCCACAATCGCATCCAAAACGTACTTAATCGGGAACCTTGCTATGTATAAAATGGACTGTACATACCCAATGCATGCTCTTCATATCCGCTACACGACCTTTATTACATGTGCACTATCACCCGCCATTTTTTTGGGTCACTGGTGTGGGTGGTTTAGTAAATTCAAGCTCCAAGATGGAGAGGTGTGGTGTGGACGGGTAGCAAGGGATAGGTCAGCAGCAAACACACGGCCGAAATAGTTTTCTCCCCGTGCAACGCACCAGGCTTCTCTGGGCTTTTTCGGGCGTCGTGTGCGTTCTTCCAGCCTTCTCAGTTCAGCAGCATCGGTTCCCACTGGCGCCAGCCACACAGAAACACGCTGGTCTGGCCAGCGAGGGCACCCATACTCACCCAACCTGATCGTCGGGTGACGAGCCGCGAGTTGCGTGTGCACCTTCAAGGTGCATCCTTGCGGCGAATTGGGTCGTCAAGACATGGCTTATCCACCGAGGGGAAGGTCTCCCATGCGAGAAGAAACGAGCCACTCACTGGCCAGCAGGCGACGGATCCCACTGGGCGTTCGTTCCTCTCACCGCATTCCCTTGCCTTCCTTTTCCACAGTGTGCCACATTGTAGCCCATAGCCAAAACACGCCGAGCTGGAAGAGGATGGGCTGCTGTGTTCTCGTTGGTTTCCCGATTGCAACCCCACTTGATCATCAAGCAAGTTGATGAGCATCCATAACTTAGACAATGGTGTCTGACCGACTACTGTACAGTACCTTGTCTTCACCAGTTGGTGAGGGGATCGACCGGTCGTGAGGCGAAACCCACGTTCCCGCCGTTGCCAAACAGGCGGCGGCACGGTCTCAGTGACTCGCGCATTACAGAAAGGATCCGCTCGACTTCTCGACGGGTGACCGTCGAGAACACGCGCAGATACAGTAAAACCTGATACTCCGGCGGTCCAAACCACGCACGATAATCACCGCGCGGCTCAGTTGACCGAATCGATCGACGCGCGCACACCGGCAAACCTCGGCGACGAGCAGGCCACCCCGTCCCGCGAAACACACGGCTCAATCCCGCCCCCGCCCCCTACACACAGTCACGGGAACACGAAAGGATCAAGTGAAGATGCACCCACGTGAATGGTTGCACCCGACTACGCACAGCGCCTCTAATGAAGAGGAGGAGACCAAGGCAACAGCAACGTGGCGCGAGGATACTCGTGCTCACCAACGTCCATTTTTACTGCCTCCGACGCGTCGCTATCCGTTAGCTGGAGGCGAGCCATCGACTAACGACGATGAACCGCGTCGTGAACCGCGGCTGCGGTCGCTCGTTGAAACCTTTGGTCCAGGACGCTTGCCGTCGCTCTCATTCAGCACCGTGTTATCAGCGAACCCGCTTGGCCAGGAGAGACGACACGAGTACCAGCAGCACCACCAGACGCAAGCACAGTATCAACACGTATACGACAATGCAACGCGGACCGCAGCCTACGCCACAGACCATGGACGCAGTGATCTTGTGCGATCAAACCAGCATGATCACTACCATGTGCCGCGAGCGGAGTTCCGTCAGGCTCATGCGTACGCTGATTTCCGGTCGACGTCGTCTCCCGAGTTCAGGATAGAGCAGCTAGTCAGCGCCCCGCGCAAAGCGTCTCTTGCTTTCATTCTCGACGCGAATGAAACCATCGTCAGTCCAAACCGTGCAGAGGCTTCCATTGCACGCATGCAGCTCAGTGACGCATCCGTGCAAGATGAACAAGAAGACTCGAGCGACATCAGTTCAGGTGAG
Source organism: Pythium chondricola (assembly GCA_023337575.1). Taxonomy (NCBI): domain Eukaryota; phylum Oomycota; class Peronosporomycetes; order Pythiales; family Pythiaceae; genus Pythium; species Pythium chondricola. Next base: position 20,911 of record JAADXF010000328.1, on the reverse strand, counting down.
ATACGCGTCGCAGAGCGATCATCGTTCCAGGGGTTGAGCTAACAAGAGTCGTGGCCCACTCGACTTACAGATTATTACGAGGCGAAGCGAACCGCGGCCGACAGGAGGACGAGCTCGCCTCCAGCGAGAGCCACTAGCGGACGCAAGAGCGCCATCAAGAAGTCGCGAATATGCAAAATCGACAACTGCACGCGCTACGTTGTCAACAAGGGTCTGTGCATCGGACACGGCGTAAGTGACTCCTCCATTGGATCTTGCCTCCGTACAAGCGGCTCACTCCGTGTACTTGACTCCACAGGGTGGAAAGCGATGCGCAGTCGCTGGATGCACAAGCAGCGCCAAGAACATGGGCGTTTGCTGGAAGCACGGTGCGTGCACCTCGCAGTTGGGTGTGGTTTTGGTATCTCACGCTCTGTTGGCTCAGGCGGTTCGACAAAGTGCACGATTGAAGGGTGCGACAATCGCGCTAAATCCCGCGGTGTCTGCTGGTCGCATGGAGGAGGTACTGTTGTGCACACAGCATATCGATGCGTGGTCGCTTGCTGTGTATGTGCTTTGTATTGACGTCGTTGCGCATGACTCTCAGGGCGCAAGTGTAAAGAGGAGAACTGCGTCAAGACAGCCGTGTCGAATGGCCTCTGCTGGGCACACGGCGGAGGTGCGTCTATCCCATTTCGATGCAGGACCTACATACGGTCGCGGGTGTGCTGACGCATTCGTTTCTTCTACCTCTACAGGCAAGCGGTGCATCGTCGACGACTGCAAGAAGCCAGCGTACGAGCGCAACGGCAACCTCTGCGCGCTCCACAAGGAATCCCACGCACCCAGCGCGTAAGTGAGACAGATAGAAGGCTACAGTCGAGACTGCAAGGCGAGAAGAGCGCGCGTCCACGTGGTCGTCGGCGCGCGATTGTGCACAACAAACGGCACGAGCCCTCCAGTTTCCAAGTAGACGTTCCATTCTGAGCAAAGGAGCGAGGCGTCGTCTGTGGGTGTTGTGCTGTCGGTATTATAACGTTACCGGTACTTCGTACTCACCATCGCGCCCCTCGAGACTTTGATCCATTCCGTTCCGTACGGTACCGGTACCGGTACTCTACAATCATGTTCAAGCCCGCGCATCGAACTCGAAGTCGGCGCATAGACACGCGGTCATGGGGCATGTCTTTTGGTGCCGTCTGAAGGACGTGAATCACTACCGTTAGGTACGGTAGGGTTCTCATCGTGAGCAATCACGTCATGTGATGCTTTCCACGAAACACACGTACTACCTTAATACAGTACTCCCACAGAGCCTGTACAAGCGAATAACCCGTTTCAATCAGATGACCATCATTCCGACCAGCGTCCTCACGAGCAGCGCGAGATCAATCGGCACAGCTTCCTATTGTTGGCGATGGAGAGTTCTCGACTGCCGGCGCCGCTCGTCGCGTCCGTGTCGGACCTCTGGGGCTTCGTGGAAGCAGTCGCACGGCCTTGCAGCTCCGATGACGTCGACGCACGGCTCGCGTTATTCAATACGCTGCAGACACGTGCCCAGGAGCTCCTCACTGCGCGGCGCAACTACTCGACCACTGCGGACGGTTCCTCCTCGTCCTCTGGCGACGTGAATAATGCAGCGAGTGGCGCTGGTAGCGACAGCATCGAGCCACTGTACGCTGCTGCAAGCGCGAATGACCGCGTAGCGCGGCGCGTGCTCGAGCGCCGTAGTTCGTCGCGCGGCGAGGACAGCACGGATGACAAGAGCGACACGCTCTCGGACTGCACGACGATCACCGAGACCTCAAGCGTGTACGGCGTGCAGAATACATGGGTTGATCTCGCAGTGCTCTACTCGCTGCCGTTCGTGATCGGCGACGGCTGTCGACTCAAAGCGCTGCCGCCCATCAACATTGCGCAGGAGCAAGCGCAGCTCCACACGATCTTCCACGAGTGCCAGCGCGCGATCCACACGATGCGTGCCGTCGCGACCGTCGACTCGCTACGCAAAGTGCTGGACCGCGGCGTGACCGTGCTCCATTTCAGCGGCCACGGTGGACGCATCGCCGGTAGAACCAACTGCTTGGTTTTCGAAGACACACAGCGGTCCGGACTCGCCCACTTGATCGACGCCGCGACGCTACGAGCCATTATGCAAGGCGGTGCAGACGTGGCCATCGACAGCACGACAACAGGCATGCTGAGTCGCACCAACTCGCTCGATGTGGACACGGACTCTACCAGTAATCTCCCTCTCTCCCGCAATGGACTGAGTGGCACACTCAAGCTCGTGTTTGTGTCTTCGTGCCACTCGCGCGACGTGGGCGAGATCTTTATCGAGGCGGGCGTGCAGCACGTCGTGTGTGTGCGCAGCGGTGACAAGATCCTGGACGAGGCCGCGTCCATGTTCGCGTACGCGTTCTACCACGCGACGCTGGCGGGCAAGACCATCCACCAGGCATTCGACATTGCGCGCGTGCGGGTGCGCGCCGACATGCAGATCCCAGATACCGAGAGTGACAAGTTCCTGCTGCTCGAGTCCTCCCATGTCCACGCTGACTCGTGTCCATTCTTCAGCGAACCCGATGCGGTGCCCGTCGCCATCGAAGTCCAGTTCCCAGTCACCGAGTGCACGTGTAATGCCGCAGCCGTCCACCTCGTGTTCACCGACTTGTCGCCAGGAAAATGGGTCGACGTGAGCCCGACCAACCGCTTCAGCAAGACACTGCCGGCTGTGCCCGAGTCGTTTGTCGGCCGCGAGCAAGAGCTCCACATGCTGGCGGGGCTTGTCCTCGCGCAGCGGTTCGTGACCATGCGCGGGCCACCAGGCATCGGCAAGAGCACGCTCTCGGTCAAGCTCGCGCACTTTGTCGCCGAGCGCAACGTGTTTCCCGACGGCGTCGCGTTCATCCGCCTACGCGGTGTGCAGTCGCTCGAAGGCCTCGAGACGGCGATCAGGAGCACACTCTTTCCTGACGGTGGCCGCGACAAGGAGCTACCACTGCATGCCGTGCTGGCCGAGACCAAGGTGCTGCTCATCCTCGACAACATGGAGGACCCGATCAACGCCCACCCGGCGGCGGTGCACGAGTTTCTACTGCACCTGCTGCAGAACACGCCGAGCGTGTCGTTCTTGTTGACGGCGCGGCAGGCCATGGGCGGCGGCATCGCCGGGTTCGATGAGAAAGTCGTGTCGCTCAACCGCTTGTCCCACGTTCACGCTGCCGACCTCTTCCTACGCAAGTCGCCACGGGCACTGCTGCTCTCCGAGATCGGCGACATCGATCCGTCGCTGTCGACGCGGTTGCGCAGCGCGTCGATCGTCGAGGCGCTCACGTCGCACCCGCTCATGGCGTTCCTGGACGGCCACCCGCAGGCCATCTCGCTCTGCGCGCCGCTGCTACAGGACCGGTCGCTGTCGGAGCTCACACGGGCAGTGCTGAGTCGTGGCGTAAGTGAACTGCAGGTCGTTGGCCTAGGTGCCAACGACCGCAGTGCCATGAACACGCTCGTCACGTCGCTTGACGTCTCGCTGGAGCAAGTGCGGCAGCACCACGGCCAGGACGCGATCCGGTTCTTCGCGCTGCTCGGTCTACTGCCCGCGGGTGCGATGCCGGCCGACTTTAAGAGTCTATGGGGTCCCAAGTGGGAGACGCTCGTGGAGACGCTGCTGCGCTTCTCGCTCATCCAGCGCAACCGCATCCCCGGCTTCATTCTTAGCACCACCCGCGGCCAGCCAAAGTCCAGTAGTGCTGGTGGTAGCACTAGCACAAGGCGGACGTCGTTGTCGCGATCGGCGTCTTCAAAGCAGCAAGCGACCTACGACCACGCACTGCTGGCCGCGCTCAAGGCGTATGGAGATTTTATCAGTGGCTCAGGGTCGCGGTCGTCCGACGCCATGGATAGCGACACGTCGCGTGTCCACCCACCAGCCTCTGCCAGCAGCAGCGACCGCAACTTGCTCAACACACTCACACGCAGCGGCCGCGTCGCGCGCGTCGTGGACCACGTGGAGAAGATGGACAGCCAGGCCGACATCCTCGCCGTGTGCGTGTCCTACTCGACGTTCCCGTTCATCACGAGCTACGCACGCAGCCTCCTCGGGCTCTACGATGACGACCAGCAGCAGCAGCATCAGCGCGTGACCAACCGCGCACTTGAGTCGCTCTGTGCCGCCGACTGCGACGCGTTCCTCTACAGCAGCGCGCGCCACTTTTGGAAGGTCAGCTACTGGGTCTTCCAGCACATTTGCACGCTCGCTGCACGCTCGAGCGCGTCCTACCTCATCCTCGATCTCCACAAGTCCAACCTGTGGATGCTATTGGATCTCCACATCCGCATGCTCGACGAGTGGCGTTCTGATGTCTCTTCTTCTTCTTCTTCTTCTACCACCGCCGCTGTTGCTGCTGCTGCGATGCCCGAGACACGGCCGCAGATCGAGCTGTCACCACCGCTCGCGGTGGAGATGGATGCATCGTCGAGTGCCTCATCACTGCGGATACGCACGAGTCGGTTGGTGGCCGACGTGGCGTGTTTCTTCGCGCACTCGCTGTTCCTTGCCGGGCGCCACCGCGGCGCGAGGAGCGCCGCCAACAAGGCGCTGCACATCGCCAAGCAGCACAAGGACACGCTGAGCGAGGCCAACACACGCAAGCTCATGGGCATCCTGCTCACGACCGAGGCCAAGTTTGATGAGGCCAAGGCCCAGTTCGGGCTCGCACTCATCCAGTACAAGGCCGTGGGCGACAAGCTCGGCCAGGCCGCGTCGCTGAGTGCGATTGGTATGATCCACTCACGCAAGGGCAACCTGCGCGGTGCCCACAACTGCTTCACGAAGGCGCTGACGCTGTACGAGTGGTTCAAGCACGCGCTCGGCCAACTCAACTGCCACCAGCGACTCGCCAACCTCGAGAAGAAGCTGCGCGACGGCGACGGTCTGCGTGGCAAGGCAGGTGCACCCGCCCAGGTCGGCCACAGCCACCATTACGCGGCCACGCGGCGGCTCCAGGGTGACCTCAACCGCAAGCGCAACGGCGAGTACATTGTGCGATGGGTCGGCCACGAGATGAGTCTGCTGCTGGAGCTACCGATGCCCTCGCCCGAGACACTCAAAGAGGCCCACGCACCAGCGCCGGCATCGGCCAGCGCCACTGCGGTGGATGAGTTGGCAAGGGGAGCACTGGCAATCGATGGGGCCCAGCCACCTCTCAACAGCAGCAAGCCGCCGACGCCCACGGTCACGAACTCGCCCAAGAAGTGCCGGCTTGGGCAGATCATCGACCAGCACGAGCGTGCCGCTGCCTCCAGCCGCGCAAGCGACGGCCCGGCGGGGACCGCCAGCAATGCTGCTACTGGCACTGGCGGGGAGGGCGAGCGGATAAAGGCGAGCAGCTTTGCACGGAGAAAAGAGTACGCGGCGTCGCTGCGACGCACGCTCTCGGCGCCCTCGAGTGAGCTGATGGCTGCTGCTTCGGACACTGCGCCGACGGCGTGAGCCGAGAAGCAAGCCACACGAAGAAGAGTAAGACCTAGTAGTAGTCTCAAGTGATAATAGAAGTATTGATGAGTCAGTCCGTGGCCACGCATCCTACCTACCATGCGTCCGTGTCGGTGTCCTCGATGTCGTCCTCTGCTAGCACGCGTCGACTCTCTTCCACTTCAGTCTGGTTCTGATGGTGGATCGGGCGACGCTGTCGGATGAGATCAGTGAGAGGCTGCACTTCAAATGTATAGACATCGCCACGACACACGTAGTTAAATGACGCGGTTGGATCTTGCAATGCGCCTCGGTGCTCACTCAATGCTTCTTGTCGGAATGCCTCCATGCGACGTGCAGTCTCGTAGGCGCGAGGAGCCACAATCGGACGGAAGGCCGACGGCGCAGGGTGCTCGTTAGAGAGCAGAACCGTTCGAACGATTAGAGCCTGGGCAATATCGTGGGCTGTCTTGAATGTCTACACAAAAATACTGAGTGAGAACTGAGCATGACACGCGCGATACACTTGCACAACTACCCACCGCTGACCCACTCGCGAGCTTGTATGATGCATGGAGTGCATCCTCGGTCAAGCTCATGAGTTCGATGGCTCGATCCAACTCTTCAATCTCCGTGAAGTACCCAGGGCTATTCGTGTGAAGCAACGAGAGAACGCGGTCCAGGGACATCGCAGACGAGTCGAAGACGCGATCATCGTCTTGCGTGACACCGCTCGCGTCTACGTTCTTGCTGTGGAGCAGCTTGCCGACAATGTGGAAGTCGGAGAAGAACGCGTCCCGACTCTCTTCTGGTTCGTCATCGTCCAGTGGGCCAACACTTTGGGATGATGTACCGGTAGATAGAGCACTTAGCGTCTTCGTGTGTTGCTTCTTGGGCTGTCTCTGCCGGCGCTTCAATACGAGTTGAGCCATGTTGATCGCGTGCCGAATATCTCCATTGCATTGGTCGACGATCTTGGCCAAATCAACAGAAGGCAGCGACGCATTCTGCTTCTCAAGAAGTCGTTGCACTGTTTTCTTGACTTGAGCTGTTGGACGCAGCAGGAGCTACTGAGTACTGACTGTTGCTCAAGGATAATACAATCACTTACTCGCATACCTGAGGTGATTGGATTGAAGTTGATGACGGAGGTGAATGGCGAGCGCATCACTTCATCCGAGAACGTTTTCGCGAGCTGATTCGTGTCAATCTTCTTGTCCCGGACGTCACTGAAGATGCACACGACGGGGTACTGTAGATTCGACGCAGGGTTGACGATCTGTCGGAATGCTTGCTTGAGCTTCTCGTCCCACTGCGAATCAGGGCCGCTGAGTGGATTTTGAGGCCACGACTCTAGAAGTACTAGCTGGTCTGATGTGTTCATCGCTCGACGGGTCTGTTGGTCGGGTCGCTTCGTACATGGCTGCCGTACTGGGGCTTTCTCGACGGTGAGTGACTTGTAGTTCATCGACACGCTGATAAAGTCTGCAAAGTCATCCCATGCCGACTGGTGGGACACCTGGTAATCATCTCGCAGTAGTCGATTGTACTGGAGACGTCCTGCGGCCGAGTTGTCTTGCCACTCCTTGACCGCGATGCCCATGCGATCGGCCAGGTGCCTCACCGTCGTCGACTTGCCCGAGCCAGGAGGTCCACAGAGAAAGAGCAGCCGCGCCTGTGATCGAGAGCTCGCTGCGAGCAGCCACTCTTGCACCTCTTGCACTTTCTTCTTCTGTACACACAGCTCATCCATCGATTGCGCGTCGCTTGTTTCGGCCCACAATGTAGTATCTGATGGATCTGGTAGCTTGGCTGACCGTCTTTCACGACCACGAGTGATTGGCGCTGGCTCTCCTTCGTCACTGCTGTCGATCGTTTCGATCTGTGGGTTGGAGATCGATTTGGTTGCGGACGACTTCATCGTAGACGCTGCAACCAGCCACGAACCGATCTTCCTGGTGGACTGACGCTTGACGCTTCGCATGGACAGACACAATTCACATGCGAGAAGAGGCGGCGGGTTCAGGAACGTGCACTTGGTGCACTCCCATTCCGATTCCTTGTCTTCGTGTGGTGGCTGAACAGAAGCTGGGATGGATTTGCTTTCCCCTCCGCCAGGACGCAGGCGTTTGAAGCCGCGTGTCTTTCCCTGCGACGTCGACGTCGGCGCGGACGCTGCCTCCTGTTTGGTTGTCATACTAAACTCTTCCTCGCTGTCACCGCTCTCGTGGCCACTGCTGGGCACAAACTCGTCCGAGCTGGAATCGAGAGAGATGACGTCGGGCATCTTCGTCGTCTCTTGCCGAGGTCTGTGCAAGCCACAGCACAAGAAGAACACGATCGTCAGATTCATTCTTTCATACACTGAGTGAACTATGCAGTCACGTACTCGCGTTGCCGCAGTCGACGGTGCGGTGCGCGCGCGCTCGTGGTCTCCTCCATCGCTTCCGCTGTCGTGACGGTTTTTCCCCGTTTGAAAATTGCGCGCTGATCTTGCTCTTCGAAAATGGTACAGTGTGCCCAAAGTTCGGTACCATGCCATGACCCATTTGGTGTCTCACAAAATGGAATCCACCACGATGTCAACGCCACCGCATGTGCCGCCGACTGCAAGCGCGGTGTCTGCGCCATCGACAGCTGCACCCCAGGCGCATCATCAACAGGACACAGGTACTCCGTCTCAAGAGAAGATCCAAGTGGACGACGGTGTATCCGAAGAGCAACTTGCCCAGAGCATCAAGAGGTGTGTAATACCACATCTATCAAAAGCAAACGGCAACGGTTCGGTTCGCTCACAAGAGAGTCCGTGCTGTGCTGCTGCAGTGTGCATGAGTTCTCAGTCACGCTGGAGCGAACGCGGCTCCAACTACAGAAGCGAAATGGCTAATGGAACCGTCGTGCATTCAAGCATTCATACCGTGATCAGTATGATAGCGTTTGTTTGGCTCAATGCCCATTCATTCACGGCCAGCAGCCACCACTACCACCACCATCGCAACCTACGCAATCGTGCGGAGAAGGATCTTAATGCGATCGCGCACCATCACATGGAGACTGGACTTGGTGGCTCCGTAGATGTCCTTGGCAAACTGCTGAACGACCACGCTCGGACTGATGACGAGCTGGCGGTAGACTGGGATCTGGAACTTTTGCTTACCTTGCATCGCGAGGAACTGGGCGACATTCGGCAGCTTGCTCTCGACCGCGTTCTTGACAAGCACCAACGACCAACGGAAGCGAACCTCGGAGTTGGTCGAGTCCCATAGACCGAGTGTATCACCCAGTGCGATGACGACGTCTTGGTGAGCAAACTTGGCGTCGATGCAGAGATCCAAGTAGTACAACAACTGATTCACCGGCCACGAATTGACCTCGGCCGAGAGGTAGACGACGTTAGCTTGTACGGGAACATGGGACGACGTCCAGTAGAAGAGAAGCGATTCGCACGCCTCCATCATGGACGCAGCGCTGGAGAGATCGGGCGAGTACTTTGGGTACCCAGGCTCATGAAGCCAGGTGGAAAACTTGATTGGAGCTTTGAGCTCTCCGTCCTGCGTGAGCGAAGGGAAGTAGGCGAGGAAGTAGTTCATCATGGCCTCGGCAGGAATCGACTGGAACTTGAAATGCTGCGAGTAGTCGCGAAGGAACTTATCGAAGACCTGGATCACACAACGTGAGAATCGCAACCACCACGTCAACGCAAGACACAAAGAGATCCGTACCTCATCGGAGCCGACCAGTTCACGCAGGTAGCACACGAACACGTATCCTTTCTCGTATGCACAGTGGTTGTAGCAGTCTCCTGGATCGATCCCGGTCTCGAGTGGCACGCGCAGGCGAGTGAGTGGAGCGTCTTCACCCAGCGACGTGATCTCTTCGCGAAGAAGAGCTTCTCCAATCTTGGCATTCAAGCATGTCAATGGTCTACCGTTTGAGTGCGTCAGAACATCAACAGCCTTCCTGACGACGCCTCAGCACCCATACCTTCCGTGAGCTACTTCCGTGATGCGACGCTCGGCATACATCGTGAAGCCTTCATTGAGGAAGAAGTCGCTCCACGAGGCATTGGTCACCAAGTTGCCGAACCTAAATCGTCAGAGAGTGATGGTCAGGCGGTGCTTCACTGTGTACGGATTGTAAACACCTTCTTTCTTACCACGAATGGGAGATCTCGTGGGCCACAACTGCACACATCAACTCGTGTCAGCATCGTGCAACAGCAAGACACACAGTAGGACATGAGCATACATACTTGAGCAAAGAGACTGGTCGCCAGCCACGATGCTTGGGGAGACGAACGTCAACCGTGGGTTCTCCATCCCGCCGTACGGGAAGGACGGCGGCATCACGAGCAGATCGTAGCGTTCCCACTGGTACTCGCCAAACAGACGCTCGCCAATGGCCAAGTACTTCTCCAAGATGCCAGTAAACTCTGCCTTGCACGCCTCCAGCATACAAGGCTCCGTCCACACACGTGATCGTGGACCGACCTCGGCCGAGACGAGATCGCCAACGGCCATCGCCACCAAGTACACTGGGATGGATTGCTGCATCTTGAACCGGAACGTGTGGCGCGCATCGTCCACAGCCACAGCGCCGCGCATCTCAGCACTCATTACACAGACAAGCTGTGACGGCACAGTCACCTCTGCAGTGTACGTGATGCGAACCGAGGGCGAATCTTGGCACGGAAAGAAGCTGCGGTTCAGTACTTCCTGGCCTTGCGTGTAGACGAACGGGTGCTTTTTGCCAGCGGTCTGCTCCTTGTCAAGCCAGCAAACGGCTGGACTCTCGGTGTTGGTCTCGTAGCGGATGCGTAGTCGGAAGTCGCGCACGTTGCTCATGTGGCTGGGCACGTGAATGGATAAGATCTCGCCAAAGCTCGCAAACGGCTTCACTTGCCACTCAACCACAGGCACGACGACCACGCCATCACCATCAGCACCTGCAGCTTTGTTTGCATCATCAGTCGTGAGACTGTCGCGGTCCACGAGCGCGACGACTTCGTGGATCGTGAGATAGAAAACATCGAGCTGCAAGAGGGTGGCGGTCGAGTCGTTCACACGTCGCATGTGGAGCTCTGCCTGCGCGGAGATCACGCTGCGCGCCATGTCCACGTCGAGCTGGAGATCAACGTGGTGCATTTGAACGGCGTCAAGCGCCGCGCACGTCGCCGGATCCATAAGCGTCGTGGCTGCTGGTGTCATCTTGTTCGTGTGTGACTTCTCTGGCCGTGGGTTGCCTTTTCATTTGATCCCCTCGAAAGAGTGCCAGGAAATGTCAGTCACAGAAGCGAGGGGCATAGACTTTAGTGACAATGAATGATCTGCTGCCTGCCTTGAAGTCAGAGCAGCGCAAGAACGCAAATATGAGCAAGGCGCTGTGGGACGAAGTGCAGGGCGCGTGCGACGCGGCCCGCATCCAGCGCGCGCTGGAGGGAGTGCAGGATAGGCAGCTCTCACTGGATGGATGGGTGCCGCTTCAGTACGTGTGCGAGAACCGCAGCGTGGACGACGACAAGCGCGCTGCTACCATCCGGCTTCTTGCGAACGCAGGTTTTGATGTGAACGCGATGGACGAAGTGAGCGGACCACCCATGATTACGATGTGTTCACACACAGCAAAGGTTTATTTGCTCGTTCCTGTGTTCTCCTAGAATGGCTGGACCGCGCTGCACTTGCTGTGCAAGAACAAACACGCCGACTCTCATGGTCTCAGCATCCATGCGCTCATCACGGCCAAGGCGAATGCGTCACTCGCGACCAAGGTACCGCATCGCCATATCCGATACGGTACCTCACCCAGTCATTGGTTCACCTTCGCTGCGTTACCAGGACTCGAAGAAGCTGCCACTGCACCTCCTGTGTGAGAACGAGACCGTGACGGAGGACTCGCTGTCTGCGCTCATCAAGGCGACCCCGGACATCAACGCCATCGACTCGGTGAGTCTCATAACATCCCCTCCTGTGCTAGATGGCGTGGTCAACGCTGTACTGTAGATTCTCACTCTTCATCTGTATCGTTGTAGGATGGCAATGCGCCACTGCATTACTTGGCTGAGAACGTGCCCTTATCTCCCTCGCTGCTGGTCGTCATCCTCGGCGCGAGAGCGAATCCCGACCTCCAGAACCGGTTCCTGTCCACGCCGTTCCACTCCCTCTGCCAACACAGCGGCATCTCGGTTGCTCTTGTTCAGACCATGATCAAGCACAAGGCAAACCCGAACCTGGCCAACAATGTGAGTCATCATGGATGTGTCTGCTACTTCGACCCGACCTTACTGATTCCACTGACGCATGGCACCTTGAGCGTAGATCGGCAACACTGCCTTCCACTACGCGTGTGAAAACTACTCACTGACGGTCGACATCCTCAACGAGTTTGTGACCAGCAAGCAAGTCAACTTGACGATCACCAACTCTTTAGGCAAGACGGCACTCGAGTTGATCCCATCGCACAAGCGCGACTGCCTTGAGATCGCACAAAAGATTGGCGCGCCATCACTTGGAGCCGCGGGCAGCCTCAGCAGCGCCAAAGAAGCCGCGATCGCTGGCGGAGAAGATGCGTCCGAGTTGCCACCGGCGCTGGCGCAGCAACTGGTCAACTGGAACGCGTCGCTGCCCCCGTTCGACATGGCGTTCTACAATGCAGTGTGCTGCGAGCAGGCGTTCGCCTCGTTGTACGAGCACGTGCAAGACGTCTCTGCGCAAGCGTGCGAATCGCCTCAAGACGGTGCGGCCTTGAAAGCGTGGGAGCAGGCGCTCGCGCAGTGGCGCGCACAGCTTGTGCTGGCGTTTGTATCACTCGTGCCACCCGATCTCTGGGACTCGTATGCGTCCAAGTTCGTCCGCCGCGTGCCTGGCGATGTGGCGATGGAGCGCGCGTCGGTTGTCGACGCCTGGAATCGCTTTCCTTCGCCTGCGAATCGACGCCAGCGTCTCGAGGCACTCACTGCCGTACTCCCTGCGCCAAAGTAATGAATGCAGAGATTCCTAGTTCAAATACATATGGAATCACACGTGTTGTGTGGAATCTGGTGGCGGAGTCTACATTAGCTGCAGTGTGTAGTCGTGGCATCCGGCGGCATCCTTGTACTTGTCGAAGAGGCCGCGCATGCGCTCGAAGTACTCAGCGTGGACAGCTTCAACCTGAGCCGGCGTAGGGTGCTCGTGCTTCTCTACCACGAGTGGGGCACCAACGGCGATCGCCATCTTCACGCGGCGTGGGATCGGCAGTCCAAGTCGGCCATACGGAAAGTATGGGAATGGGAACGCCAGGCGCTTGATGAACCAGCGCTGCACCATCGGCGCCTGCACGTTGTCCATGGTCTCGCCCTCCTTGAAGCTGAGGACAGGCACCAGCGGCACGCCGTGTTCGATTGCCAGGCGGATAAAGCCCTTGTGGTGGGTGTACACGCGCACTTGCTTCTGGCCCGACCGCTGCTCGAGCATCTCCGCTTGGCCACCGGGCACGAGCATCACGCTCTCGTTGTTCTCTAGTGCACGCACGAATGCCTGGCGTGATACTTCACGGCCACCAAAAAATTGGAGCACGTCGCGCGCGAGTGGGATCTGGTGAAGCACACTGGCGGTGAGAATGTGGCCATATACGCCTGGGAACAAGTCGCGCCAGCGCTGTGAGAACTGGAGCCACTGCACCGTGGACGTGAGGATGCCGTGCGGGTGGAACCCGAGGATGTAGTGCTGCTGCGGGTCGAGAGGCGCCTCGCGGAAGAGCTGGCCATCAAAGTAGTCGGCGACCTTCTCCATGACCTCGCTGCGCTGCGTGACCCAGTGCTGCTTCTTGCGTGCACCCGTGACCTGTGGCTGCCCAGCGTAGGCTGGTACGTACACGTAGAACGCGACCGCGAGAATCGTAAATGGCAGTGCGGCATCGTGCGACGCCTTGTAGTGTGTATATGCCAACACCGCTGGCAGCAACATCGCGGTCACCTGTGGGAAGAGGTATTTGGCCCGGAACTCGCTGACCTCGGTGCGTTTGCCGTACTTGGAGTCTTGGTTGTAGAGGTGCACGGCGATGGACCTCGAGATGACGATGAGGGCCTCGACAAACGTGGTCAGCAGCACGTACAGCAGGACCTGCAGCGCCGACAGCCGCGTAGTGACGGCGAAGAGCACGACGAACAGCGCACTTGGTACCCACTGGACATTAGCGAAGAGTCCGACGAGGAAAGCGCCGAGACAGTCCTCGGCAACATCACGTAGCTGCTGCTGGATGGTCTTGGCGTTGGCGTTGGCGTTGGTCGCGGTAGTGCTGCTGCCCTTGAACACGAGGAGTGACATGACCATGAGCACTTCAGACACGAGGAAGAGCGAGCCGGCGAGTGCGATGGCACCGACAAAGAGCTCGAGCTCGAGGATCACGACCGAGAGCAAGTACAGGCCTTGCAGGAAAAGCCCCACGGCAAAGCACGTCCACGAGATGGCCTGGAAGAGCATGAACTTGGCGCCGCCCGTGAATGGCTGGTAGAACTTCCAGCCGGCCTTGGGCGCGAGCACGCCACCGAGTCCGTACGTGTTGAACACGGCGGTGACGACGAGAGCGACGCCGTCGGCGCCGACGGTCAGCGCGTACGCGTTCTCGCGGTGCTGCCGCGCCAACTCGGCGCTGCACGCCAACACCAACGCACCGACGGTGAGCAGCATGTTGGCGAAGTTGTTGGACATGACCACGAGCCGCTCGCGGCGGGGCGAGCGCGGCGCGTGGCGCTCGAGCGCCAGTACGGACGACACGAGCAGGGTCTCTGCGATGAAGGCGAGCACGGCGAGCGTCGTGCGGTCGCCCGCGGCGTCGTACGCGGTCCAGTGCGACCACGCAAAGCCGGAGAGAAACGCGGCGTACAGCAGCCACGCGACGAGCTGGAAGACCTGAAAGTAGCCGTCCTGGAGACGGCTCCGCGTCGACGTCGGTGACTTCTTTGATCGATGAGCGATAGAAGGTGCAGGCTGAATGACGGTGTGGGAGATGATGGAGCCAGGCGCAAACGAGGCGACGCCGGTGACCGGCACGGCGACGAGCAGCAGCCAGAGGCTCGCGGACGAAAGGCGCGCGTCCTCAGCCGGCAACAGCCACGCGAGCGCCGCCGGCAGCACGTGGTGCAGCTCCAGCAGCGCGCAGAGCGCGAACGCCTCGAATGTCGCGCATGCGAGCGCCAGCAGCAGGACGCCGCGCGCGCTCAGGCGGATGCGCTCCTTGGCAGAGTGATGGTCTGCGGCAACATGGGCGTCATGTTGTGTGGCGCTGGTGTGGCGCGCACGCATGATGCCAGTGGTGTCGGTGTTGGCGTGCTTTATGCTGGTGTTGGTGGAGTTGGCGCCGATGAGTTGGTGGTGTTGGTTTCTAATAGTTCGTTGTTTTTGTTCTTTCGCGATTCCGCCGCGGACGGAACGGAAAATCCGCGTCAGTCACACGTGATGCGTCGTTTCAGTCCCACGGTGCCGATGAGGAAATGAACTGAGTTCCGTTGTCGCTTTGTCGCTTGCTCTGCGGCGATTGGCCGAGTCGGGAATCAGCAAGGACGCAGAGGAAGAATGCTTCAGCATGGACAGCATAATCACATACAGTATGGTAATCTTTGGATCAGGCACAGCCACCGAGCCAGCCAGCCAGCGATGCAATCAGCCGCACAATCTGCAGATGACGAGGTGACCGTTGACCGACCCGAACAGATGCGAGTAGATACTATTAATAACCCCCTTTTAATACTGTTCGTTTGCACTGTAGGGACGACGGCGCTCTGCCTGATTCGGGAGTGTCTATCTGGCTATGAATAGCGAATCGCTGACGATGCATGGGGCCGATTACGGCGCCGCATCGCAGTCATAGTCGGGCAAGTACAACAGCAGCTTCAACATGCAAAACATGCGACGTGAGACAGCCGCCTTCGCTCTTCATCATCCTACCAAGTAAGACTCGCAATGATGGGTGCAAAGACCCATACACAAACACACACACAATGCGATTGCTGCGGTTTACGCTCGGCGCGAGTGGGCGGCCGCGAGCTCACGCAGCAAGAGGAAGCTCATGCTCAGCGCGTCGACCGAGATCGACAGCGCCAGTGCAGAGAGACCACCGACGGCTATCGTGGCTGCGAAGGTGCCGGCCAGCAACACGACAAAGCTACCGGATTGCTTGTGGTGGGCACGGGCGTTTGGACTGCATGCAGCACAGCACCCACGTGTCAGTGGATCATATATGTAACTAGGCAGATTCAGTCAGTGATCCATCGACGTACGGTCGCAACGCGGTGCGCACAAGCTTCTCGAACGCCTCCGTCTTGGAGCGGTCGTCTTCCACGAGCAAAATGTTATTCGCCTTGGCGTGGCGAGTCACGTCTTCCCATTCGGCAGCGACGGGCAGCACTTCGTCTGGCTTGAGGCCGACGAATACGCGAGGGATCACGTTCGAGAGCTTGGCGCCCATGGCCTTGACGGCCTCCAACGACTCGGTCTCGAGTGGATCGAAGAGAAAGCACAGCGCGTCGGCGTACTTGTCCACCTCGCCATCCACAAGCTCTTCTGTCAACTGTTCCCATGCAGACAAAGCGATGTTAGAATCAGACTCACGGAGCACGTGATGCCGTGTCCCACCGCCAACGCACCATCAAGTAGGTGGTCGTGGTATCCTTGTTCTGGACAGCGTTGATCGCGCGCAGAATCTGTGGGTCCAAGTCGCTCTCGTCCATCAGGTCATTGGCAGTGACTGGCTCCATGTCGTTCGCACTCGTGATGGTCTTGCGACCGACGAGCGAGTTGGCGAAACGCGTCTTGAGCGAAGCCGTTGGTGCATACACGTAGCATGTCACGACGCTGCGCTCAATCCGACTGGCCTGTCGAGTGGTGCTGCGACCCCTGAAGAAGAAAGACACACACACATACACACGCGGCTTGTTAGTGGCGAGTACTCTGAATAGCTCAGACCGATACACTCACTTGGTGAACTCGATCACGGCAAAGTTCTTGTCGTTGTAGCCCAGGTAGTAGAACGTCTCCAGCAGCTTCTCTGGGTTCTCCTGTGCGACGTAGCTCCACAGAGCCAGCCACGCTGCGCGAGGGAGCACAACTTTGTCTGCCACTAGCGTTGTCGGAAACAGGATTGGCGTCGAAATCGCGGAACAGTTTTTCCACGGCGCATCCTCGTCTTCACAGATCGCAAAGATCTCGTCGATCTCTTCTTCCACCAGGTTGCAATCTTTATCGCCGTCAAACTGACGGAACAAACCGTCCAGCACTTCGATCGCATACGGAGTGAGCTGCGCTGACTGGTCCTCCTCGTGTGGTGGCAGCGTGATGCGGTCCTGTGGGATCTCCAGCTTGAGGTCATTGGTGTAGCCTAAGCACCGCAAGACTTGCCAGCACGACTCGGGTCGCTTGCGATCGATGAACAACTGCCACAGGTACACAAAGCCTTCGAATCGAACCGCGCTGCCGTCCTCTTTTACTCCCTCCGGGATGGTTGACTGTAGAAACTCCATCATCGTGTCCATCTCGGCCGCGAGCAGACGCATGCCAAAGCAGTCGTACTGATATTCATTCAGTTCCTCTCGACTCAGCAGGCCGTCGCGGTCACGATCGTACAGACGGAAGGTTCGCTTGATCGCCTTGATGCATTTTGGCTCGAGTACGCGCTTCTTGGCATTGTATAGCGGCTCCACAGGGTACAAAACCGCCTTCTGAGCATAGTAGAACGCACGTGCGACCTGTGCAAAGTTTCGCGCCGAGCAGTCACCTCCATCCACGGCAAACTACGTACACGGGGAAGAACGGACCGTCGTCAACGAAGGTTCATATCAACATGTGGACCACACCACATTTTACAAACCTGGTAGGTGTTGGTGAGCTGGCGGATCTGGTTCGAGTGGAGGCCGTCCATCATGGTGCTTGTGGTGACGACCGTCTTGATGTCGTCCTTGTTGCCGACCAGCACGACGGGCATCTCCTTGTGGCGTGCGATGAGATCCAGCCACCGCCGCAGACGCTGGATGGTCTCGGGCCGCGTGAGGTCGTACACCAGCAGAATGGCGTCACTGCGCTTGGTCGCGTTGGCCACACGAACGATATCCGACACTCGCGCTGTCCATGACACGATGTCAACAGTCATTCTCCATGCCACACGATGGACGTGACTTACAGGACGTGTCGGTGATCGAGATGATCACGTTTTCGTTGTTCTCCTCCGCGGGGATCTGCACGTTGAGCAGCACGCCAGGCACGCGGTCGCTGAAGTGGCGCGACACGAGCGAGCAAATGAGCGACGTCTTGCCCACTTTGTCATCGCCCAGCACCTCGATGCGCACCACCTGTAACTTGGACGATTGCGACGCCGGAAACGAGCCAGCGGCCGCCGGCGCACCGGCGAGTGTGGCATTGCTGATACCGCCGTTGATGACGGCGTCGCGCTGGTCGGCGGCGACGGCAGCAGCCGCGGCGACCGACGGCGACGAGTTGGTGCCGTCAACCATGATCTCTTCGCTGTGAGGTGTGTGTTGAATTTTGTGATGCAAGATGCTGGTGCGTTCCAAGCAGTATCCCACTTTGTAATGTGGAGCATCTCACATTTACATCCAATCAAAATCATAGAAGTGTTTGATTGGCCAAAAACACAGTGTAACCGTGAAACGGCGCTTCTCTTCTCTTGATCCAAGAGGAGCGTTGATGCTCAACGAAGTCACCCACGTGCGCAAGCGAGCTTTGTGTGTGTGTCCTGTGTGTACCCTGGTACTCTGGTACACACCACCAACTATTAATAAGCTACTGGAGGCTCCTGCTCAAAGTGCTGCGCGTGACACCGACGGGCTGGCAGCCGCTCATTGGAGGTTCCTAATATACATCAAAGGTGGACCGACCCATACCCAGCCCTTCGATCGCTGCTGTGCGGTGTCCAATACTGCACTGTACAGACACTACCAATCCATCGCTGGCCACCGGCGCGTACAGTACCTACCATACGCACCTGTGAACAAAAGAAAGAAGAGAGCGAGTCTAATAAGTTGGCACCTCTCTGTGACAGCAGTCACTCAGTCCGTCCGTCAGTGAGCCAGAGCCATGCCACCGACCACCGGCGATCGCGCCCACCGCGCCGCGAGTCCTCCACGGCGCCGCGCCAGCAACCAACTCACGATGCCGATCATTGACTGCGAGATCAAGGCCATCGTCGTCAACGCCGACGATCATGCAGATGGTGATGATGCTGAACACGACGAAGACCGCGACGACAAGAGCTGGCGCACGCGTGGCGAGCCCTCACCAACGTCATCGTCGGCGACGCCGCGCTCGCAACTGGCAAAGGATCCAACACCGCACAACCACCGACGCAAACGCCATCTCTTTTGGCGCAACGTCGTGCGCCAGTTCAACTTCACCGACGCGGACGAGCGTGCGTTGCTTCTCTCCCTCACACACGGCATCAACTGGATGGAGATGGAGGCCCTACCTGCCTCCTTCATGGACCGCCACCGCGAGATCTACTACCTCATATCGACAGCCGACTATGACCGATCCGCGATGATCCAGCGCGACGTGACGAGAACCTTCAGTATCTTTGAACGTAGCCAACTGCCGAGTCGTGAACGGGCCGTGAATGCACAGCAGCGTGCACTGTTTCGAGTGCTGAACGCCGTGGCCGAGGTCGAAGACGGGTACTGCCAAGGCATGAACTTTATCGCGGCGCTGTTTCTCGTGGAAGGCCTGGAAGAGGCCGACGCGTACGCGCTCTTCTTGTACCTGCTCAAGAAGCGACACCTCGCACGGGTCCGTACTGTGCATGGATTGCTTCTCATCTCACCGCACCGCACTGGAGACCAGTGTGTCTCACCTAGTATACATACGGTACTGTAGATATACCAGCACAGCTCGACGTTCCTGGACGACTACCTGCACCACTTTGAACACATGCTGCGGAGTCAACTGCCTGATCTGCATGCACACATGCAGACCCAGGGCTTTGCCGTCTCCATGTATGGCATCGAGTGGTTCACCACACTGGTAGAGTACACGGCTGGCTATGTGTACATCATGGTTGACATCCACTGACATGAGCCTTGTGTCGTCGACCACACAGTTTTCTCTCTCGACCAAGCCGGACCTCGCGTGCGCCATCTTCGACCTCTTCTTTGTCGGCGTGCAGGACGTGTTTCTGCGCATCGGCGTTGCCATTCTCAAGCTGCTTGAATCGTCACTCATGTGCATGACCTTTGAGGATTTTCTCCGCGACTTCAAGCCGCTGGTGCGCAGCATTGACCCGTACCACGCCGTGCTGACAGCATTGGCACTCCGGCCCAACCCACACGTGCCCAAGGGCGAAGACACGACCGCCGTCGTCGCACGGCAGCATTACTTGCGCGCGTCACAGACACCACCGTCCGCGAGCACTCGGACCAGTCCACCGCGCGCATTTCAGCTCCACCGCACGCTACCGCCTGATATCAAGACTGCCATTGAGCGTGGGGACCTCGACCAGGTCTCCGAGCTGTGGCACTCGCTCACCGCCCTGCACCGCACGCCAGGGTTCTGCCAGGTGCTCGCCAACGAGCTGCTCTACTCGGCGATCTGGCATGGCCACGTCCCGATCGCTCTCTACGCCGTGCAGGACTGTGACGCCGACGTCAATAGTGGAGACGACACTGCGCTCACGCCGCTCCATTTCGCGGTGGTGCGAAACCAGCCAGATATGGTACGACTGTTGCTGTGCTTTGGCGCAGATCCTTCTCGACGTGGAGGTCGATGGAATGGCACGGCCCACGGATTGGCGCCACTCAAGACTGCCAAGTACTGGAAGTTTCGTGACACGACAGCGGTGCGACTCGTGCTCGACGGCCACGTGTGTCTCTGCTGCAATCGCAAGTTTGATACATTCGCCTTATACAGCGAAACGTGTCCACAGTGCACGTACACGTATTGTGGGCGAGGCGACGCCCCATGCATCGAGCGCCACCAGTGCCCTGCAGTGTTTAGAGACACTTGTGGACGGCTGCAGCACACGGAGAATGCGACAACAAGCAGTGTGGGCGAGGACGAGACCAGTCGACGCAGCAGCGTGTCGGATACTACATCGTCTTCATTTGTGTACATTCCGTCGCCAGCGAGTGATCTACCATCGGATCTCTCACAGGCAGCAGCTACATCTACAGAGACAGCGTCTACGAGCCTGCTCGGCTCGATTGTGGATTGGTTCACCGGTACATCCCAGACCGTTGATGCAAACAACGCAGTGGTGGAAGACGCATACCGGTATAGGAGTGGTCTCGACTTCCCAGTCAATCCGGACTGGTACTGCAACGCGCGCGAGTGCCACAGCGTGTTCACGTTCTTCGCTGGGCCAGATCAGTGCAAGAGCTGTCGCGGGTTCTTCTGCTCGAGTGATTTCGAGTCGTCGTCACGCCGATGTCGGGAGTGCGCTGCGACGCATTGAACCACCGTTCACCTTGAATATCATGGG
>JAADXF010000327.1:0-22808 GCA_023337575.1 Pythium chondricola | reverse complement strand
GCACGAGCCCCGTGATCTCAAGCGTGTGGGATCGTGTGGTCGAGAGCCAGTGTGATGAAGCACTTGCGCGCGCCAAGGACGCTTTCTCCAAGACGTTTGCCGCTCGCATCGCCGAATATTCGGGTACGTTAGCAATTAATTACAATATGTGTCCAAGAACCCAATTAATTGTCTTGACAGGATCAGGTTTTGTCGAAGTGAACAATGCAATGTGCCGCCAGCCCGTGGACGAAGACGTAGCCTTCACGGTGTACGACGTCGCCCGTCAGGCTGCTGAGGCCGAGCTGGACCGCGACGAGCTGCGAGACAGCGAGGCCATCCACGACTACGCGCTGCAGCTCTCCGAGTTCACGGTGGACCACGTGCAAGAATACCTCATTCAAAACGACGCGGTCTCCAAGACATACAATGAAGCGCTGCTCAAGGAGGTCCACCACGCCGACAGAACCGACGAGTTTGTGGACATCAATGCGCTGCTCAAGTCAGCAGACAGCTCCACCGACACCGATGGCGCTCGCTTCCTCCACGACAAGCTATCGGATGCTCGCACTGCGATCGAACGCACTGTCATCGCCTACCAGAACCGGGCCAAGGGCCCTGCACAGAGCCTCGTGCTCGCCCACTTCCTGGTCGAGAAGCTCACCGACGGGCTGCTGGAATGGGCCGCGCTGGTCAAGCTCGTGTTCCGCTCGAAAGAGGCTGACCTGGCCACGCAGGTCGCTACCGCCAAGCAGGCGCTGCGTGCGATCGAAGGCAAAGTGGCCGCTGCGCAGTTAGTTCTGAGCCAGCAGAAGGAGTCCTATGAGCGCGCGCTGCAGGCGATCGCCGAGCGCGGCGCTAATGAGCGCGCCATGCTGCGCGCTGAGAGCGAGAGCAAGCAGAGCGAGAGCGAGCGCGCCCACTTGCAGATGGACAAGCTCGCGGCGCTCCACAACGAAGCGGTGGATCGCTTGGACGCGCAGATCAATGAGGCGAAAGCCGAGCGCAAGCAGCTCGAGGACGCCAAGCGCGAGGTGGAGGCACGCAGGGAGAACGAGCGCTTTGCGTCGCGCCGGCAGTTGCTCGAGAGCGAGCGCCACTTCCACAAGGAAGAGCGCGACCTCATGGCGCAGCAGCAGCAGGCGCTGGAGCGCGTGGTCGAGCTCGAGCGGCAGCTAGGTGAGCTGGACACGGACCACATGAAGGAGGTGTTCCGTCTCGAGAAGGACGGCCAGGCGCAGCTAAACGAGCTCCAGATCCTGAACCAGGACGAGCAGGACACGCTCAAAGAGCAGACCATCCAGGTGCGTTTTTTTTGTCGTACCTGTATCTGTATGACCTTGGGGGACTGAATAACGATGTATGGGGATGTGCAGGAGATCCGCAAGCTCAAGGAGCAGCAGGACGAGGAGCTGCGCGCGCTGCAGGAGCAGCTCAGCGACAGCAAGGCCAAGCTCGCGGCGCTGCGCGAGCGCGTGGAGGCCAAGGAGGCCGTCGTGGCGGTGAAGCGCAGCAAAGCGTCGACGTTGTCGAAAGACGACTGTGTTGTGCAATAAATAGAGAAATGTTGTGGTATTTTTCAAGAGGTCAGTTGCAAGATCAGGGTGAATACACCCTCGCATGGAGAAACTGGTCATTCCAAAGTTGAAGTTGCCCCCTTCGCATCAACAAAAAGGAAACCAAGACAACCATGGAACTGACGCCGATGATGCGCTTTGTGTGTGCATCGTTTGCGATGCGCGAGGGATGGCAACAAGGCGGCGACGATGGAACGCCGTTCAGTTCTGGTCGGCGGTCCCCACTATCGGATGATCCCCCTGCGATCGTGAACGATCACGCGATTATCGATGGAGACAGTGATGGCGACGCGCTCGTTTCCGCGATCCTGGAGCACGCAAATGAGGAGATGCCGAGCCACGAGCTCGTGGAGCTCGTCGACGCAATGGTCTTGTCTTGTCTGGGTGTGCCCAGTGCTCAAAGCGAGCTACAGATCGCATTTGGTGAGGTGTCGCCACAAACTGAGGATGCGACCATGACGGCACTGACCATTTCATGCGTTGCCCAGCGCTTTTCTTCCTCTGCTTCAAAGAGGACGCCCATGGTAACCTGAGCAAGACCACGAACTGCGCGAGGGTACGTCTAATACCCTATCGTCAACCCATGGTCATCTTAAATAAGCCAAGTGTCCAACAGGCTCTCGACAGACTCGATAGCACTTGCGCCGAGATGAACAACCTCATAAACAGTGGCGAAGTCGGCTTCAGCGACGACATTGGCAGGTTCTTTCAGATCATCACGATGCTCACGTCGCTTAATGAGGAAATCGACGAGCACGACCGCACCGAAGACGAAGCCGCCGACCAAGTCTTCGTGGTGTGAAAGGCAAAGGAAGGAAGGACACGAGGTTTGCCAGCTGATGCTTCTATGGGTTCAACCAACATGCATGCATTAGGTCCACTCTTTCTCTACGACGAACGAAGCTTCCAATTGCTGCCACACACCGCCACGAGCTTCGCGTTGCTGCGATTAGTCTCGTGGTAGCGTCTTGGGGTCCATTCATCTCGACGCGTTCTCTTCTGAATTTCTTCTCTCGAAAAGCAAAACGAAGGTCGGGGTATAATTTACAGGTGAGGTATTCAGCTGTTCTTCATGGCATCCTTGACGAAGTTGAACGAGTCGTCTTTCTTCTTCATAAAGTTGAAGCCCGTGTCCGAGGTCGCCGACTCGTCCGTCGGCTCGTGGATCGTCTTGGCGATGTACCCCGTCGGCGTCATCGCGGCGCCGATCACTTGCGAGCCCATGCTGACGCCACTGGCCATTGGCACACTACCGGCCATCGGCACGCCGCCCATCGCGTGCATCTGCTGCATTTGCTGCATGTACTGCATTTGCTGCATGTACTGCATTTGTTGCATTTGTTGCATCTGCGCCATTTGCTGCATTTGTTGCATCTGCGGCGGGTAGCCCATCGACATGCCCATGTTCATGTTGACCGGCATACCCATGTTGCGGTTGCTGGCTGCTGGCGCGGATGCGAGTGGGTCCAGGAGTGGGTCCAAGATGAGGGACGAGGAAGACGACGATGGAGCAAGGGGAGCTGGCGTTGGAGCAGGGGCAGCAGGCGCTTGTGGTTCGGGAGCAAACGACGCAGCAGGTGTGGACGCCGGGGTGCTGCCCTGGAGGTGGAGGCCACCGAACATGTCCACGACGTTGTCAACCGGTTGCGCTGGCGCTGGCGCAGGAGCTGGCGGCGCCACCGGAGTCGCAGTGCCACCCGTCATCAAACCCGAGAAGAGGCTGCCGCCATCATCGCTTGGCGCATCGTCACCAAAGCCCAACAGGTCAGGCTCGGACACTCGCTCTCGATGCTGTGGGCGTGCCCGTTCGCGCTGACGCGGGGCCGCTGCCGGGGCACCAGCTGGGGCTGCAGTGCTTTGGCCGAGTGCACTCAAGATCTTGAGAGCGCGGTCGCGGACAGTTGCCTTGTCCGACTTGGCGCAGGCTTCAATCTCACTGAAGTTCTCGCCGAAGTAGTCCGCAAAGTGCTCACACCCCTCCGTCTTGATCAAGGCATCGATCGTGGCCAAGGCCTTCGAGACCACGGTCCACTGCGTGTCCGCCAAGCAATCTTCGAGCATGGGGCCAACGATTTCGGCTTCCAGGGTCAAAGCGCTCTTGACAAAAACATCCAGCTTGTCCTTTGGTGGCACCGCGCGCATGCCTCCCGGGGCACAGAGGGCGGACACAAGGCCGCGTTCGTAGCCGCCATCCGACTGGGCACCGGAGGTCTGACGAGTGGTTGCTAGCGGAGGAGCGACTGGAGCTGGCGCAGGTGGGGCCTGAGGAGCGTACCCATAGTCGCCACTGTTCGAGGAAGCGCGGCCACGGCCATCCGTGTTGAAGCTTTGTGTCCGGTTGTCACGAACAGGAGGCGCCGGGGCCGGCGCTGCTTCCGCAGACCACGCACCGCCAACGCGCCCCTTCTTTCGCTCGCCGTCTGATCCAAGCAACGACAATACTGGTGAGGCGTGGGTCACAGTCAGGACAGGGAAGCAAGCAAGACCTACCGTAAGCCTTCTCCTTGAGCTGGCTCATCGCCGCACTGTTCTGTTGGTCGCTGGCACCGTACGAGGCAGAGACACCGTAGCCTCCACCTGGCTGGTACTGCTCGTTCGGGTTGTACGATCCACCCGAGAAGCCATAGCTGCCACTGGTCGGGCCGCGGTTCGTCGCAAAGCTCCAGCCATCCGGGGCGTTCGCCGATCCAGGCGGTGCGCCCATCAGACTGCCTGGCTTGGTCTCCGTCTTCGTAAACTTGGAGGCTGCCTTCTCCTTCAAGCCCTTGAAGAATCCACTCTTCTCATCTGCTCACCAAGCCACCAACCAGAACATCAGCACAACAGTCCAATCGTGTCGACAAGCATCAGGCAGCATGCCATCGTACCGCGAGGGTCTCCATACATCGGGTTGCCGAAACCAGCGATCTTCTGGTCGTTCATGGGCGGAGGACCACCGTACACTCCTGGCGCGCCCCCGTACGCCGGAGGAGGAGCACCGTAACCACCCGGGTTGTCCGAGTACGGCGCGGGCTGGCCGTACGTGGAGCCTCCCTGTGGACCACCATACCCGCTGGCCGTCGGCGCTCCGTAGCCGCTAGGCGCACCGTACCCACCTCCCTGTGCACCACCATACCCACCAGGAGCTCCGTAACCGCCCGATGGTCCACCGTAGCTTCCCGCGGGATCGGTACCGTACCCTGGCGCACCATTGTACCCAGGCAGGTTACCAATGTTGGACTGCGGCAGGTCGTTCGGCGACGAGCTCTTGCCCCATGGCATCTTGACGCCCCACCCGGAGCCGCCCGATGGCTCGCCCGGGTTGCCCACGCCTTGGATACGCGCCGACATGCCCATGCCACCGAGTCCTGGCGCGTTGTCCGTGTCGTAGATCGCGTCGAGGCACTCCTTGGCGCCGTCACGGACGCGGCGGTAGTACTCGTCGCCCTTCAACGGATCCGGTGGACCGCGAAACTCTGTAGGATATCCACCGTCAGTCGGAATATAGGGGGAGATACGAACGTACGGGACAGCAAACACCAACGTACGCAGGCACTCCTTGATGGTGGGGATGTGCTTCTGCATCTCGCGCTTAAAGTCCACGCGGCCCTCGCGGCACACGTGCTTGATCACCTGCAGCGCCTTGTGCTTGATGTTGTGGTGCTTGTTCTTGACGCGCGAGATCAAAAACTCCATGACTTTGGTGCACGTGTCGTAGCTGTGCTGCGTCATGCGCGCGATCTCGCCGTAGAGGTAACCGGGTGTCGGCTCATCGTCCTTGCTCGTGGCGCGCGTGAGCAATGCCTTGTCCATCGCACTGCTGCTGCTGCTGCTGCTCGTCCAGGATCCCGCCGCAGACCAGATTGAGCCCTCGGTGTTAGTTGACTTGATCCCCCTCACCCCACTTTGATCTTCCTTCGATTATTGCGAAAATAGACTTCTTGGCACGAAATTTACCGGACTGACTCCAAATCCGTTGCCATCTAGCAATCACTGCCAATAATGTTGCGGAATGAGAGTCGCTATGTGGCAGATTGACACGTTGACACCAGAGAGAGAGAGAGAGCCCGCAACCTGACGACAACCCGTAAAACCCACCCGGCCCATATTGGACCCACGAAACCAAGTTGAAGTGGGAGGAGGAAATAGCAAGTTGAGGACGATGGCAGCGCAAGGCGACCGATCCAAGCTCGCGCCTCGCGCTGCGTCGCCATCCAAGCGCGAGACAAAAACCGCGACGGAGAAGATCACAGTGTACGTCGCCACCTGCCAGATTCCATCGTTCGATGCAGACACCGCCGCCTCGCAACCCGTTTTCAAACCCGTCAAGTTTCAAACACTCGTTTCCCCCACCGGCACGCTCGCCGACCTGCGTTTCTTCCTCATGTCCCAGTGGCAGATCTCCAAGAGCCCCTTCGCGCAGCTCCCCATTGAGGAGCAGTTCTACACGTTCAAAGGGCGCATCCTCCGCCTCGATGGAACCCTGGAAGGGTATTGTAAGTGGTCGTCTAGCACATAGTTGGTGTCTCCATGAGGCTACTGATCATCGCTTCACAGACATCTCCAACAACGACACCGTATACATTCGCTTTTCCTCGTTCGGCAAGATCCACGACCCATGGGCTATGTCGACAAGCGAACTGCGTGCGGAATTGAAAGCGAGAAATGCGTACGAAACCAAACTGCAGCCGGAGCAATTAATGATGCGGCTCGTGGAGCAGATAATGAAGGAAAGCCGCATGCAGCGTCTCCAGCTAGCGACCAAGCGAGAGCAAAAAGACCAGGTCGTAGCGATCACGAAAGAGCTGGAACGATTCCAGGGTCACAGTGATTCGAAGACTCGCCACGAGGTCCATGTGAGCCAACGAGCCGACGTATTGTTTCCTCGCCCAGCATCACTGCAGTGGCCGCACCCACCGACGAATCACCGCACGGTGTTTCTCTCCATCGCCCAACTTGAACACACGTACCAGGCGATTCCACGCGATGTGCTGGACCCAGGTATCTTTCTCTTCGACGCTGAGCGGAAATGGTGAGACGTTAGTAGCGGCCATCGCCTTGCACAGCAAGTGCTTCTCTCACACGGTCGCTTCTGATGCTGCCAGGGTGTTTGACAAGCACAACGTGCTCCAGAAGGCGAGTTTCGACTACAAGTATATGTGCTTTGACGACGATTTTCTCGAGCTGCTCACGCTCAAAGAAGAGATGGGTCTCGTGTTCTGGTTCAGAGTACGTAAGCTTTGCCGCGTGATCTCGTGACGGCATTCTCTCTCTCACACACACACATGTGTCCGCCATGCAGCCACAGACGAGTTATGAAAAGCTCTCGGCGTTTATCGAGTCCATCGACGACCCGGTCACACAAGCCAAGTACATACCGTTGATACTCAAGGAGTCCAAGTGGTTGACGCTCTGTGGGATCAACGGATGGGAGGGCAAGGTGCGCAACGACGGCCGCAAGCGAGACACATCCAAGGTGCCACAGTTCACCAAGAGCATCAGTCGCATCACGACCAACCTGGCGTCCAAGAGCTTTGACTACCTCGCGGTCCAAGAGATCCTGTACCAAGCGAACCCAACGCTGCTCTTTGCTCCTCTGTAGGAGGAGACAGCAAGACGCAGTGACAAGATATGAAGGCAAAAAAAGCGACCAGGAGTTAGTTCATGGAAAATGAGCTGCAAGGCACGACCACGGCGGGTCGGCGCTGACTCTATTTACTCGTAGTCGGTGAGTGGTGGGCAGCTGCACACGAGGTTGCGGTCGCCGTGGACGTTGTCGACGCGGCCCACGGTTGGCCAGTACGCCTTGTTCTTGCCACCAAGCTGCCACTTGGCTGGGAAGCCGGCCTGCTGGCGCGAGTACTTGCGGTCCCAGGTCTCGCGGGTGACGACGTCGAGCGTGTGCGGGGCGTGCTTAAGCGGCGAATCCTCCACGGCGATCTTACCGGCGCGGATGTCTTCAATCTCCTGACGGATCGTGATCATCGCATCACAGAAGCGGTCAAGCTCGGCCTTGCTCTCGCTCTCGGTAGGCTCGATCATGAGCGTACCTGGCACTGGCCACGACATGGTGGGGCTGTGGAAGCCAAAGTCCTGGAGACGCTTGGCGATATCCTCCTCGACGATGCCGACCTCCTTGAACGGACGAATGTCGATGATGAATTCGTGCGCGCACGTGCCGTTCTTGCCCAGGAACACAAGGTCGAAGTGGCCCTCGAGCGTCTTGGCCATGTAGTTGGCGTTGAGGATCGCGGTCTGAGTGGCGCGCTTGAGGCCAGCCTCACCGAGCATGTGGATGTACATCCACGAGATGGGCAAGATACCGGCGCTGCCGAACGGCGCGGCACTCACGGCCGAGTCGGTCTTGTTGATCGTCATCGCGCCCTCGCCGCCGCAAGGCACGACCACGTGGCCAGGAAGGAACGGCGCCAAGTGCGCGGCCACACCGATCGAGCCGACACCAGGACCGCCGCCGCCGTGCGGGATGCAGAAGGTCTTGTGCAAGTTCAAGTGGCACACGTCAGCGCCAATGTCGCCCGGGTTACAGAGCGCCACCTGCGCGTTCATGTTGGCGCCGTCCATGTACACCTGGCCGCCGTGCTCGTGGATCAACTCGCACATCTCCTTGACGCCCTCCTCGAAGACACCAAACGTGGACGGGTACGTGATCATGAATGCACTGAGCTCATGGGCGTGCTTCTTGACCTTCTCCTCCAGGTCGGCGCGGTCGACGTTGCCGTTGTCATCCGACTTGACCACCACGACCTTCATGCCCGCCATGACGGCACTCGCGGGGTTCGTGCCGTGGGCCGACACGGGGATCAAGCACACGTTGCGGTGGCCCTGGCCGATCGAGCGCTGGTAGTTGCGGATCACCAATAGACCGGCGTACTCACCCTGCGCGCCCGAGTTGGGCTGCGTCGAGACCGCACTGAACCCCGTGATCTCGGAGAGCGTCGCGTTCAAGGACTCGATCATCTCAAGGTACCCGGCCGCCTGCTCCTGCGGCACGAACGGGTGCACGTTCATGAACTCGGCCCAGGACACGGGCGCGAGCTCGGACACCGAGTTGAGCTTCATGGTGCACGAGCCGAGCGAGATCATGGAGCGGTTGAGCGCGAGGTCTTTGTCTTCCAAGTACTTGAGGTACCGCATCAGCTCGGTCTCCGAGTGGTGCTTGTTGAAGATGCCGTGGGTCAAGAACGGCGACTGGCGCTGAATCGACGCCGGGATGCTCTCGCGCTGGAGCTCTTCGGCACGCGGCTGCAGCGCCTTGAGCTGCTCGGTCGACTGGAGCTGGTCCCCACCCAGCGCGTGGATGATGACCTGGAGATCGCGCAGGTCCACGGACTCGCCCATCGCGACACCGATGCGGATGTCGTCGATCACGCGCACGTTGACGCCGTTCTTGGCGGCGGCGGCCGCGACCTGCTGCGCACTCTTGCCCGTACTCGAGACGTCGATGTCCAGCGTGTCGAAGAAGAACTTGTTGCGCACGCGGGCGTTGCTGAACTCGTGGACGCCCGCCGCGAGCGTCGCGGCGTACAGGTTGGCGCGGTCGGCGATCGCGGCGATGCCCTCCGGGCCGTGGTACACGGCGTAGGCCGCGGCCATGTTGGCCAGCAGCGCCTGCGCGGTACAGATGTTGCTGGTGGCCTTGTCGCGACGGATGTGCTGCTCGCGGGTCTGCATGGCCATGCGCAGCGCTGGCTCGCCGCGCGAGTCCTTGGACACACCGATGATGCGGCCGGGCAGCTTGCGGTAGTGCTTCTTGGTGGTCGCGAGGTAGGCGGCGTGCG
Organism: Pythium chondricola; assembly: GCA_023337575.1. NCBI lineage: Eukaryota > Oomycota > Peronosporomycetes > Pythiales > Pythiaceae > Pythium > Pythium chondricola. The sequence goes on along the minus strand of JAADXF010000327.1, from coordinate 13,474 downwards.
GGCCGCCAAACATCATAGGCACTCCGAAGCGCTGCGCCGAGCCGACCGTGATGTCGGCGCCGAGCTCGCCTGGTGGTGTGAGCTTGGTCAGCGACAACAGGTCAGCAGCGACCGAGACCAGCATGCCGTCGGCCTTGGCGGCCGCGATAAAGGCCGAGTAGTCCTTGATGTCACCAAAGGTGTTGGGGTACTGGAGCAGCACGCCGCTGAATTGCGCAGCGGCGTCGGTGCCGAGCGGCAAGTCCTTGAGTGGGTTGCCCACCACGAGGTCAATGCCGACGTTCTCGGCGCGGGTCTTCATCACGCCAATGGTCTGCGGGTGGCAGTCCTCCGAGACAAAGAACGCGTTGCGCTTGCCGCTGACCGCGCCGTGCGAGAGCGTCATGGCCTCGGCGGCGGCCGTGCCTTCGTCCAGCAACGACGCGTTGGAGAATTCCATGCCCGTGAGCTCGATCACCATGGTCTGGAAGTTGAGCAGCATCTCGAGACGGCCCTGCGATACCTCGGCCTGGTACGGCGTGTACGACGTGTACCACCCAGGGTTCTCCAGGAGGTTGCGCTGCACCGGCGGCGGCGTGATGCAGTCGTAGTAGCCCATGCCGATGCACGACTTGAGCGTCTGGTTCTTGTCGGCGATGCTCTTGAGCTTGGTGAGCGCCTCGCTCTCGGTCAGCGGCGCTGGCAGGTTGAGCGGCTTGGTGAGGCGGATCTCCTTGGGCACGGTCGCGTCGATCAGCGCCTCGACCGTGGGGAACCCGATCTTGGCGAGCATCTTGCGCTGCTCGTTTTCTCCGGGCCCGACGTGGCGGTGGAGGAACGTGTCCGTGCGCTGGAACTTGTCGACGGTTGAGAGTCGGCGCACGAGGCTGCGACGCGCCACCGCGCGCTGCACGACGCCGCGGAACATGGTGGGGGCCAACGAATCTGGGAGCGACTTCCGCGAGGTGTGGAGGATCGACGGATGAGCTCGTGGCCAAGGCAGTTGAACCTGTGGCACGCGATTGGGGCGCGCGAGGTTGTGAGGTTTTTTTCTAGCTGGTGGTACCGCACGACGTCACCAAAGTGTAACGGCGCACAAGGATTGGAGACGAACGCAGCGAGCAGTGCATCATAGTGTGGTGTGATGCGCTGGATGGATCATACTATTGGATGCACGGTGGGCCACGGAGGCGCCGCGTCTCTGGGCCACACACACGGCGATCGCGCGGCTGCGATTGGTTGACGCAAGGTGAAGCATGGATGCCGTCACATCAAGGTCACGAGTGAAGAAGAAATAAAACCTCATGAACAGGTCACTAAAACGGAGTGGCATTCAAGTGGAGGAGTGTAGGTGGTGTATCTGAACGACAATCACTCTTTCAGTTTCACTGATCCACGACGGCGCGGCCGGCGACGATCACGATGAAGCTCCAGAGGAAGAAGAGGAAGTCGTCGAGGTACTTGCGCGCAGTCACGACCAAGCCTACAAGAGCACAGAGGTGGTGAGTGGTGGCACAAGACAGAGCACGATAATCAGTGCACGCACTCTTGAGTCCCGGGCGACTCGAGAACAGCAGATTCACGACCATGCCAAAGTCTTCATCCTGCGGGTTCTTCACATCGGGAAGCTGGAGGGCGCGATGGACTGCCCCACCGATGAAATCAACCACGAGGCGCAGCAGGAAGAAGCCCAGAATGATCGGTGGATGGAGCGTCAAGGACGTGAAGAACTCGTGAATATCCACGACGCTCGGCAAGTAACTGGACGACACCGGCGACGAGTTCTCACTCTTGCGCTGCGAGGCAAAGAAGCGCTCCATCTCTGAGGTAAACGTGGGCGATAACTGTTGCAGGCATCATGGTCAAACAAGGAACAGAAGAGCAATCAACAGCCCAGCACTCACGCTCTCGCGACTCATCTGCTGCCTAATCGAGTCGACTGGGATGCCCTTGGAGAGCATCTCCTGGTACGACAAGAACAATCGATTGCTCGCAAGGATTTCTGTACGACAGAACGTGTGAGGCATAGTCCTAAGGGGTGTGGATGAAGCTATCGAAAAATCACGTACCTGTGCTGATGTTGCGCATGTCGAGCGTGAGTCCTGGGCGACACAAGCAAGGATTCGAGGTCAGCACATCAAATCTGAGCACCCCACCAGCAATCTTACCGATATAGAGAGCAGCGCCGAAGATCGCGACGAGGATGAGCTTCTCTTGGACCATTTTCAATCGCAACGCGGTGGTGTGTCGGCTGAAGGCTGGCTCCACGGTCGTCTTCTCTGGGGCCGACACGTCCTTCCGCACACTTTGAACAGTCTCTTCGTACACATTTTCAGCTGGAATACTTTCTTGTTTTTCCACAGGCTCAATCGCAGGAGCTGGGCCCTTCAGGATCTGTTCGACCATCGCCTCCTTCTTCTGGCGGCGCAGTTGAGCATCGCGACGACGTTGGGCAGGATCGATGCGAGCAGGGAACTTGATGGATGGCGTCTTCTCCCCACTATCTTCATCAGTGGAGCTCTTTTCCATCGCTTTCTCCGACTCGGCGATCAATTCCGTGGCATCTGCGAGCAGCTCTTCAACTCCTTCAGCCATCGCTTGTTCCAATGGATCGTCGTTCGACTTCAGCGAGTCGACCTCCCCCGTCACCAACTTGATCCGACGCTCCCCTCCTTGGAGAACACGTGCACGGCGCGCCGCACGTTTCTCTGCCGCCGTCATCCCTCGGGATGCCGCAGCACTGCCTCCTTCGTCTGCCGAGCTCATGGTCACAAGCTTCTTTGGCATCAACGACAATCAGGGTCACTCTTTGGAAGCTTTTGAACGATTAGTGCCATTTTGTCAGAACAAGTCATACTAATCTCCGTAGTTCCAAAACACGAAATGGGCGGAAAACACACACTCCTTCAAAATTCAATTTAATTGAAAGTTTCCCTCCCCCTCGTAAATGGGTCGTCGAGCGACAGCGGGCGCCACGATCCCGCGATGACACCATACATTTATCTGCTCACGCGCGATCACCATAGCGCACTGTCTGCACCGCCAATCGTCTTGAATCGCTCGGCTATTTCTGTGCGAATGGCTGACCATAATAGCCGGTGTACGCGATTGTCGTGAGCCTTATTTCATGCCGCTTCCTCACCAGTGCCATGGCGGCCAAGCGACGCAGCATCACAGACACCACAGTACGATACGACACATACAGATGAATCGACAAGCTTGTTCAAAGGGCATGAACTCACCTCTCGTCTAACCGCATTACAGGACAGTCTCATCAAGCTTGAATGCGTCCGCCGGAAGAACCGCCGCGCCTCCATCACCGAGCAGTTTGTGCTCCCGTATGCAGCCACCAACCAGCAGCAGCGCCGTCTTCAGTCGCGTCACCACCAATTCCTTCTGCAGAGCGACGTAGCAGCTGATATCAATGAGATTGTATCTCGTGTTCGAGCACTGGCAGAGGGCGACGTCGCTACGGTCGGACACGCGCTGAGCCCCATGGACAAGCACCGCTTCCGCACGTGGGCTGAAGATATGATAGCAATCCTTACAGAATCTTTTGAAGCCTCCGATTCGTTCACCAACGATCCCATCTGGCGCGTGCTTGAGAAGCTCCAGTTTCTCCAAGATGGTCACGTGTGCCTCGCTGAAGTCACGATCGAAGGCCGCCAACTCGTAGAGAAGTGGGAACGCGCGGGACTGTTTGACGAAGACCCTGATGACGCGGAGGAAGTGGAGGGCAAGGAAACCGATGGACAAGAAAACGCCGATGGTGGACCGACATCGCCACTCCAGCCTCCGTTCCCCGTGGACTGGGAGACCAAGAAACGGCGCCGTGTGGTGCAGTCGTACGCATACCAGCGGATCAGTGAGCGAGCAGCGTCGCGTGTGATCAAGCGGAACACGTTGCGGTGGGTGCGGTCTCGTGCTGCTTTCTGTAGTCGTGTTGAAGAGCTCGAAGTGTTTGGCAACACGACTGCTAGCCTCATGACCGAGCTAACCAGCTCCACGCGTCGGGCAGTTGCGGTCGCCAGCAACGGCGCCGACTTCTTCGACTTGATGAAGGGCAGGTGTATCGGTGATATGAAGCGCAGCATCGATTTCAAAGAGCTCATGCAGTTTTCAAGACACATTGCACTGTTCACAGTCGACCACGCGCTCCGTCATGTCGAGGAACTTGCAATCAAGAGACGACTGTACGAGGCTCGATGCATTCTCAAGTTGCAGACGTGGTGGCGCAGGATGCAGGAGATCGTTAAGGGCCGACATATGCTCCAACTACTTGCAGGGGTCAAGAGGAAGCAGGACGAGGAGAAGGCAGCGCGCGAGGCAGAGCTTCGAGCTGCCAAGGAGAAACGAGCTAAATCCTCGAAGCAAGCCACGGACCTCAATGCGGGTGGATCAAATCGGAAGGTGGGGAAGCCGCCACCCATCAAGACGACACGGAGTCCATCCATCAGTGCTACCGCGAACAGCCCTCGCCCGACAAGGATCAAGAATGATGCAAGTGAGAGTGAACGATCTCTCCTTGGGGATCCGACCTCTCCAGGTGGAGGGAGTCGAGCAGGCCGTTGTCGCGACTCGAAGGCATTCTCGCCGACGCCGCCGTCTACACCGAAAGTGAGCGGCACAACGAGCAAACCTGCTCCAAATGCCAGTGCAAAGAAGTTAACCAGTTCATCGGCATCTCAGTCGACTGCTGACACCAAGGCAGAAGAAAAAGCGGCTCGTATCGCGAGAGTAGCGCGAGCGAAAGAGGCTCGCCTTCGGCGAGAGTTTGAAGAAGAGCTCCAGCGACGACGCAGAGAGGATGAAGAGGCTGCTAGGGATACCGACGATGTCGAGACAGCGTGGAAGCGGTTTCTGGAGTCTGCAACCAACGAAGCTGAGAAAGAAGGGGCTCAAGATGGAGACGCTGTTGCGGACTTCGCAGCTGACGCGGATAGATTAGACCTTGATGCAGACGTTGATGAGAACGAGAGCCCGGCGGACGTGGCTGAGTGGTACGCGTGGTCAGACGACGAGGACGCACGCAGCATTTTCGACCGCGAAAGCTTGAAGAGTCGACAGAGTACACCAAGATCAACTGGATCCAGCCGTCTATCGACCCCACACTCCGATGCTGGTTCCTTATCGAGAAGAGGCGCTGAAATCGGCGGCCAAGAGTCTCATACGTCTCGGCCCATGCGCCCCACGCGAGTCGTGGTCAAAGTGAAACGCAGCGCGACGGAGCGATCACCGACCAAGAACACCGCCAACGATCTATCCAGATGTACCGCTGGTACCGGTAGCACCACGGACATGCTTTCAGCTGTGACACAAGAGGAAGCACCGGCGCCATCCACTCCAGCTCACCCACCATCTCGTCGGCGTCTTATGCTCGAGAACTTGCGGAGTTCTGAGTCAAGAAAGGTCGTGAAAGTAGCTGACCGCCTCAGCGTCGTTTTGCCATTCGGTGACCCGCCTCCCGTTTCTCCAGAGCCGCCTCGGCCCAGCCCACGCCACCAGCACTCCACAAGAAGGCATCTCCATGAAATGGAGTTTCATAAACCAGCGTCACCCGTGGATGCTGCTGAGCTCTACCGCTTTGAAAACATCATCGACGGAGACAGCTTTGATCTGGTCGCGTTATCGAATGCCGCCCCAGAACTTCGAATCGTTGAGGCTGTTGTGACGCGACCGGTGAGTCCGATGCGCATGTTTGCATCATTACGTGCATCCAGAGTTGCTCGAATGCATGCTGCATTTCACCGCAATCGAAAACTAGGTGGCGTTGAATTAGAGGCTGAAGACGACGCGATCGATGCACTGCTGAAACAACCAGGGACAGTAGACGCTGATGAACAAGAGACGCATCGAGGTGTGGTCGACACGGCCACCCCTATCACATACAAGTCCGAGGCGACGATCAAGAAACCGGAAAGCGACCTTGGTCTCAACACTGCTCCGACCAATCGCCGCCCAATCCGAGGACGGGCTTCGATCATCGCTGCGTACATTTGCAATCCGATGCTAAGTGAGTATCTCGAGTGCTCAAACCGTCTAGTGCTTTACTGACTGTCGGATTCACCTACAGAGTTGGATTTTCGCAAGGAAGATGTTATACGGGCATCACTGGAAGCCACCAAGCAGGACTCTACGCCACAGCCTTTGTCTCAAGACAACGAGCTAAGCTCCAAACCCAAGTTTGGTTCCCATGCTGAGTGGTTGGCAACTATGGGTCTCGGTGATGCGATCAAAATGGCAGCACGTGGACCCCGACCATCGATGCCTGCGTCTGGCTGCCCAACTAAGAGTCGAGCTCAACAAGGAGCGGCGCAGGTAGCTCTTTCAGTGGCTGCTGTGCTGAAGGGTGAGGTTCACCGCGCACAGCGGAAGAGAAAGGAGGAGCACGCCCTTCCCCTACTCGGCAATAGCAAACAGACACAGAACAGGCACGTGACGAAGACCAAGCCAATGGTGTATGATGTGGCCCATGTACCATCACTTCCGCGTGTGCGTCGCCTTGAAGATGGAAGCGAGTTTCAGCCATCCACTGCCAGACGACTCACACACTCTCGAGGACACAATCAAGAGAAGTCACTCAGTGATGATGGTACGAGTGTCGACGATGATGAGTACAGAAGTGCGGAGGCCTCCAGCGGAGAGAATGAGAGTGAGAGCCACAGTGATCAAGGTACAAGTGAAGATGAGGGCGTCGATGAAGATCGAGGCCATTTACCCGACAAATTGGCGACAGGAGACGCCAGTGCAGATGAGAATCATCCTGTCATGGACGAAGCAGACTTCGATGACGAGGCTGCAAGCTCAAGTGATCGAGAAGCAACGTCACCACGTTCGCTAAAGCGGCGCCCGAGGCGACCAAAGCGCCTTCGGACAGAGCTGCATGTCCCTCGGAACGTGCGAGATGACGTGAAGCCACCAGCTGGACAGTGGCAAAAGCGACGTGCTCGACGAGCCCGGAAGCGTGGCTCCACTGCTGACGGTGATGGTGACGGCAGGGATACACCCAGTGAAGACCACGTACGACGCTTTCGACCACGTGGGCCTTCGTTGATACAGCGTCTCGTGCCGAAGGAGAGTCGTTGGTCGGTTGAGGCACTCGTCGCGCAACGCAACGCCGGTTGCTCGGATGCTGAGGACGGAAACGCAGATGATGACGTCGGCTCGATTGACAGTGAAGCCGGGTCTCCTACAGCGATTTCTGAGAAGCAGCGAGCCGAGGCGTTCAAGAACCTCTTTGCGCAATACATGGGGCTGCTCCATGCAGCCCCCACGATATCGTGACTCACGTACACCAATGTTGTGAAGAAAATCGGCAGGTGCCTCATATTGATTTGAACCAAGGACTCGTGTGCATCATCGACTGGAGACATCGAGCAGGCGAGCGAGCAAGTGTAGTCCGGGACGGTTATACAATTCTCAAGCATGCGTCTGGATCGGGTACGGCTGGACCGTGACTTCGGGCGAGTGGGTGCGTTGACCAGTCTTCACGTTTGCGATCGACAACTGAAAGTCGCGGAGTATCTGGAAATGGGCCGACAGCGTCGACTCTTCTTCATCCAGGTACCTCTGCAAGCGAACCACGACGCCGTTTCGCTTCATGCCGTTGATGAACCGCACGATCTCCTTCTTGATCCACGGTCGATCTTTGGCGTCGAACTGATACGGGGTCACGTGCACGGTGAGCTGCAGCGATCGAAAGGCACTCAGCCCAGCGAGCGTCTGGTCATCAGTGGGGACGGCGCCCTCCTTCGAGCCGTTGCCGCTGTCGAGCCAGTGGATCGACGAGATCAATGCAGCGAACTGGTGGAACCTCGTCGGCTCGGCCGTCGCCATGTCGTGGTCACTACCGTCATCATCATCATCAGCAGCAGCAGCAGAATGGCTGCTGTTGTGACCACTCTCCGGGTTGAGGCTCGCGGGATGCCAGCGGGAGGGGATCTCCGTCGCGATCTGGTTCAGCACGACGCCACCCTTGCTGAAGCCCACGAGGTGGACTGGCAGCAGCGTCGACACGTTGACTACACACCAAGCAACGTCAGCACCCATCCACTCCGTCCTCTTGACCACGAGTCAGCTACGAACCGTCATGCTCCTCCAGTTGCGACCGCGCATCCTCCATCAGCGACACGAGCTGCTCCACTGCCGAACCCGAGGACGAGTATTTGGTGGCGGCGCCGAACCGGTTCGTCTCGACAAAGTGGTCAAAGCACGTGTACGTGCCAAACTGGAAGCGGCTCGGGCGCACGACCCAGACGTTGGCGTCCTGGCCAAACTTGTCGGCCAGCATCTCGGCACTGTGCTCATACGAGTACGCAGCGAACTCGGCATACACGCCGCTTGACCTGCTCATGTTTGTCAAGGGCACGAGGAGGTCAGAACCGACCCACGGAACAGGAACGAGTTCTTGTTCCACCCCAGAGCATATCATATGGAGGAGAACAAACCACGAGAGAGACGTACATGGTGGCCTGATCATCCTGGACGTCGCCAGGGAAGAAGACGACGTTTGCGGTAGCGGCGGCGGTGCGCGCGACGCGGACCAGCAAGTCGTTGGCATGGTCATTCATGCCATGAGCGGTGACGCGGCGGAACTCGCGTTCAGTATACTCGATCGGCGCGTCATCGAGCCCCACAATCGCGCTATTGTCGCTGTCATTGTCGGCACTGCTGGCCTCGCGTGCGCCGCTCGAGTAGAAACTGCTGAGATCGCGACGAAAGAAGGAGAACAAGCCGTCGCTTTCGCGCTCGAGGCGTGCGCGTTTGCGCCGGTCTTCGCGTGGCGGAATAATCGTGGCAGCCTCCCGTTCTCGGATCGACGCCGGGAACCTTTCTGTGCTGATCAAGTTGTGTTCTCCGTCGGCCTTCGCGACGCGCTGGATGCGGATAGGCCGCACAGGTTCTTTTTCTCTCGTCACCCCCACCCAATTGAGACGCGTTATCTGATTGGTGAAAAACATTTTTGAAGGGGCTGATTGGATGGATTCTTCGTTAGAAACGCCAACAATTGGACGAAAATGGTCATAGAGTGGCTTGAAGAAGCGAAAACGCAACGCAAAACACTGTTCCGCATGGAGAAGCACTCAACAATCCAATCCGTTTGTTTGTTCTCTGGGGCATGCATCCTTGATGTAGTAGTATTTACGAACCCATTGGCTGCATGAAAGAAATGAGATGAAACGTCTGTTAAGATTTGATATCGTGTGAGGAATGCGGATGCCGCTCACTGCTGCAAGGACGTGATCGCAACGAACGAGTTCTGCTCTCGCACGAAGCGACCGTTCACGCGACGGCGCTTGGCCGCGCAAGCTCGGCGCAATTTAGATAATGAGGGGTCGGTAGATCGCGGAACGGACGGAAGTGATGGAGTAGAGCGCTTACCCGCCACCGAGGCCGGAACATCCACGACTGGTGGTCGCAGGGAGGGCGGTCCAGCGAGGAAACCAGAGACTTGTAGAACCAACGAAACACTTGGGCGAGGCCGCCCTTCGATTCTGACGGAGAACTGGGGCACATAGACTCGCGAGTCCACCGTTGGTGCAGGCTTCGGTCTCTCTGGAGCGTTCTCAAGTTGTTCTAGTTCGGAGAACAAAGTGGACACGTCATCCACATCCAGAGCGGCGATCCAGTCTCTGGATACCTGCTCCTGCTCCTGCTCCTGCGCATCCAGCTCCGTGAACAAGTCGGACAATTCGAGAATGTTAGTCACATCCTCGAGGTCGGCGTCCTTCGTTTTTGTTGGCGCACCAACGACTTCATCCAACACCGACAGGTCGTGGTCCGAATCGCCGTCCGTGGATTCGTGGTCTTCGATCGCGGTGAAGAGCTCTGATAGCTCGTCCACGTTGGTCGCATCGTCCGAATCCAATGGCACCGGTGCCGCCTCGAGTTTCGAGAAGATCTCGCTGACCTCGTCGACGTTGAACGCGTGCTCTCCTTCCAGCAGCACTTGCAGGTCGATCTCCTCGCTCTCTTGCTCCACGGTCGAGAACAACTCACTGAGCCGCTTGACGTTTTCACAGTCACCGCCTTCTTCTTCTTCATCATCTTGCTTCCACAACAGCATTTCATCTTTCTTGGACACATAACACTCAGCTTCGTGTGCTCGCGCCGCGAGCACGGTCGGGTTGGCATGGCAGCTTAGGCGATGCCACCCGACGACTGATTCCACCAAGCTGACTGCATCTTGTACCAGAATCGGGGCATCAGAGAGCGAAGAGCGCGGCGCAACATGGCGTTCATTCTGAACGTCTTTCGGGGTGAAAAGACGGGGAGAGTGCTGGGACAGGCTCGAGCGGCGAGGACGCGCGCTACTTTAAACCGAGAAGAGGCGAGAAACTGGCGACGACGACCGAAGCGATAATAAGGTCGTGGCGGCGGCGAATCTCACGCGTCGACGGACGATCCTTCTCGAACTTGGATAGCACGACGTGGGGGTTGCGTGGTAGCGCGGGGAGGACACAGTCGGGATGGAGTGTCTTGTTGGTTCTTGCCCAATTGGAGAATGACATTGGCCATGGTTGCAGCCTCTTGGTGCTGACGCCGAACGAGGAATTATATTACCGGTAGCTAATTGGGTTTTTGCAGCCAAGTCAGGGTTATAATTGGGTTCCGTCCAATCCAATTATGATTGGATTCACGAACTCAACGAGCCGCTAGAGGGGTTAACCCTAGTACAACAAGTCACAACTCGATCCCCCACTCTGTAACACACGTTTTATATATATATACGTAACGTTAATCTTGATTGAGCCTACTGTAGTCCTCAGCCTGTGGCCAGCGGAGCCGAGCAGCCCCCACTGCTTTGAAGCGTGCCCAACCCATTCATAATTTATTTGAAATCTAATCCAATTCTAATTAAAGTATGGATGGAACCCAATTACAACCCAGGCTTGGTGCAAAAACCCAATCTGAAATCGAACAGATCCTCCCTCCAACAGCTGTCAGAAAGACCATCACTCACATTTCACCAGATATACTACACTTAGTCCAGTGGATAAGTCACGCGTAAACTTTGTTTTTGTATTCATATTCAAAAATGTACTGAGTTCCAGTAATACATAGCAACCATTCCGATGGAACAAAAATGTAACTCACAGGTTGACGGGTTTCTGATCTTGACCACGCCCGACCCATCGTGGGTCCACGGTGGTGGGTCACCCACCCGTGAGGTGAAGCCATCTTGGGACCATCACTCTGAGGCTGACTCATCTTCACGATGGCGAATGCAGCGACCGCCCTTGCGCGCCGCCTGGAAGCACTGCGGCGCCGAGCAACGCTTGCCACCGCCGTGGCTGTAGCAGAAGCCCCCCGCCTGCGCGCTCTTGGTGCAGTTGGCCGAGGAGCAGCGCTTGCCGCCGCCGTGGGCGATGCACAGCCCTCCACCATGCGCACACTTGCCGCAGCCTTCAATCTTGCAGGGCTGGCGCCCACCGTGGGTCATGCAGAAGCCCTTGCGCCGCGCCACGCTGGAGCAGCCAGCGGTCTTGCACTTGCTTCCGCCGCCATGCGCCTTGCACAATCCCCCGCTCTGTGCCACGGTGATGCAGCCGCCCTGGCGGCAGGGCTTGCCACCGCCGTGGCTGATGCAGAAGCCACCACTCAGCGCGTACTTGTAGCAGTCGGTGACGCCGCACTGACGGCGGTGGCTCGCCCTCTCGTTGCGCGCTCGGTAGTGTTGACGAGGTTCCGCGCACAGCAGGTCTTGCATCGACAGCGGGCGGCGCTGGCACTTCCACAACGATCGGCGAGTCGGTTTCTTGCCCACTGCTTTCTTCTGCTGGATCACCGACTCGAGCGCAAGCTCTGGCATGGGCAAATCGTGTAGTAATGAAGCGTCAACTGCGGACAGTAGCGCGTCACTCGCGGACCACGAGCGTTGGTAGAAGACATCCTTGAACGGAGGCAGTGGCGTCGACGGCGCCGACGATGGCGACTTGAGGCTCAAATGGTCCACGCAGATCTCGACTGTCCGGAGACTGGCATCAGCAAGCGTATCAATCGCGGAGTACTGGCGTTGAGATTGGCGCTTCGTGGTAGCAGGGAGCGTGGGGAGTGCATGTGGATCGAACGGGGCGACTTGGGATCGGCGCGGTGTGTTTGGAAGTGAGATCTATTACCATGTGCTCACTCATGGCAGTAGAGGTGCATCTCGTTGCTGCGATACCGTGTTGCGCTTTTGTGAGACTCAGGACGAGCGAGACGAGCCACGCCAGGATCCCTTCATGGCCTGAGTTTCCCATTGCGTCCATCGTCTGCGCGACCTGCTGCGCGCATTGCCGCCGGCGCGGCTTCGCTATTTATCTGGCATCCGATGATGCCATGCGCCGTCAATTTAGCGTTCAACCACTTTCATGGTTTCTCTTGTGGTCACCGGCCATTGACGGGGATCATGCGGATCCAGGTTGGACGAAACGGCCAACAGCCACGAGGAGCTCCAAACTTGATTGCACAGATTGACATGCCACCTTTCGACCAATCATCGACGCTATTTTGATATTATAAGCCAATCAAAGCGCATGATTGTTCTATGTGCATGCTTGCCATCAAAATCGAAGCGTCGAAGCAATCAAAGTTGGTGCCACATTGCAGACGTTGTTTCCATCCGCTGGGAACACCCGAGGCTTTGTCATGGGGTTTTACACAGCAGTGAAGGAGGAGGCTTAGGAGGTGCGGAGCGGAGTGGGAGACGGCGAATGGCTACACAACTCGGGAGGAGCTCCTCTGTCGTGGGGACGACGCGCACTGGCGAGAAGGACAGCACAACGCGAACCAGAGGCGGGAGGAGGAGGGGGGAGAACGGAGGGGAGAGCAAGAGAGACGGGGAAAGGGCGTTCTCTTCCTTCTCCTCCTTCTCGTCAGCAGCAGGCGGCTCCCCTGTCCCCCCACTCCTGGTATTGTGTGCTTGTGCGTCGAGCCGGAGTGGCGCCAGCGTCTAAGCAAGCAAGAGCATCTGCAGAAAATCAATGTCGTCCTCGGACCAGAGCTCGCGCTCGGCGCGCGCCGATAGAATGGGGGCGAGGCTCGCGAAGGCGTCGCCGTCTTCTTCGTACAGGTTCAGGAACGCGTCGGGGGCAAAGTCGTCGATGCCCGTGGGCGTCGCGTCGTCCGGCTTGGCCATCGTCTCACTGGAGGAGGAGGAGGAGGAGGAAGATGAAGAGGACGACGATGACATTGTTGGCGCCGACTCTTTACCTCCACTGCGAGAGGACGCGGACGAGACCGGCTCTTGCTTGATGGCGACGCCACCGCCGCTGCTACTGCTGCTGCTGCTGTCGTCAGTGTGGCTGCCGTTGTCGTCGTCGTCGTCGTCGCTCATCGCAGAGAAGGCGGATGGCGTGGTGAACGAGAGGATGGGGGACGCCAACCCCTCGGCGCTGGATAGAAACGACGATGGAAACGCGCTCAGGTCCAGCTTGTTGGCGGGGATCTGGATCGGCGGCGCCAGTGACGCCACCGAGTTGAGTGCATGGTGTTGTTGGTGTTGGTGGTCGTG
>JAADXF010000326.1:0-22895 GCA_023337575.1 Pythium chondricola | reverse complement strand
TGAGCCCGCAACGCATCAAGGCAGGGATTTCAGGATGCAGCGAGATCTGTCCTTCGCTGAAGACCCGCCTCGCATTTTGTCGACCCGTATACGCTTTCCGCACCAGGGCTAGGGTAGACTACGCTTCGGGACGTTTTCCCATTTACACGGTCTCTGCCCATAATAGGTGTGAAAACCGTTTTTCTACATTGACGACGAATTTTCGCAAACATATTGTATACATGTGTCTCAAACACCACAGAACATCCAAACTGCGTTCGTTATCTACTGTACGCTACGGTACCTTAGAGCCAGTGTCGCCCTTGGTGTGGCCCCATCGAATCGGTGATCGATGGCTTGAAGCCGCCGATCGGCAAGATGTTGAGTCCATGCATCCAGTGGACCGGAAGACAGTCTGTACACACTGTCCATCTGCTATCCAAGAATACTCAGTATCCACCATTTGGTGTACACTACCCTGTAGTGTACACCAAAAGGTGGATACTGAGTCTACAGGACGTATAGGACACAGCCTTACGACTATCTGGTGGTCCGCGCCTCGAGCAGCTCACCTACACAATCCCCGTAAAGTCCTCATTCTACAATCCTCCGCGTGTCGATCACTAGCCTCCTACCGTTCTCCACAATGCAGATCCTCTCGACCATCACCGCTGCCGTCGTCACAGCCTCGGCGCTCGTGAGCCACGCCGATGCCCACGGCTACATCTCGCAGCCACGCCCCGAGTTCGTGCCCGGTCGGATGTAAACCAACTACAACGCCGAGTTCACGGCGGCACAGGTCGGCAACCGTGCGTTCAACAACCGCCCGTTTAACCGCAGCCCAGCGCAGAACGCCCGGCAGTTCACCGAGGCCTTCCGCCAGTCGGGCATCAGCTCGCTCAAGGCATTGATGGACCGCTTCGTGCCTGGCTGTGGCAACACCAACCCGAACACATTCCCACGCGACGTCACCAACCTCCGCACCATGAACTACCAGAACAACGAGTACAAGGAGGGTTTCCTTGGCTCGCACCAGGGTCCGTGCGAGGTGTGGATTGATAATACGCGTGTCTTCCAGAACGACTGCGCGGCCAAATTCAAGTCGTACCCGGCTCGCCTGCCGGTGGACTACTCCAAGTGCAAGGGCACGTGCCGTCTGACCTTTTACTGGCTCGCGCTGCACTCGCAGAGGTGGCAGGCGTACAAGCAGTGCGTGCCGATCAGGTACGGCGCGTCCCGCAGCATGGACCCCGAGGAGGAATCGTACTCTTTCGCCGACATTGCGCCAGCGGCCGTTGACGCCAACGTCACGTACTCGGCCTAAGTCGTCCGCGCTCTCGGCCGCCAACGATAGAGAGGACTCACTCGCTTCTCTGTGTCTCTTCCAACTCTCTTATCTCATCGTCGCGTCGAAGTAAATAGTCAATCACAATTTTGAATCAGAAGAAAGGTCGTGTCACCAACCTAGTCTGGAGTCTCGCCTTCACTGCCACTTCCAAATACCTTTTCTCGAGCACACATCATCCTTCTCCATGACACTCAGTCGCTTCGCCTTCGTCTTTTTGCTGGTCATCACGATCGTTGTCGTGCTGCCACCAGCACAAGGTGTCGGCTTCCTCTCGTTCCCGGCGGCAACCTACGTGGACGAAGACGATCACGGCATCTCGGCGCTGATCCACAGCTCGCTCCACCCGACATTTTATGCCATGCGCCACCTCGAAGCGGATCGTGAAGCGACCACCAATCCGATGATGCGTGTGGACAGGTTTCTCAAGCGCCTCGTGTTCGCGGATATCCAATCCCTGCGTGAGCTCGCCGACATGGCGATGCCGGGCTGCGGCAACTCGCGAATCGACGACGACGTGCCGCCTGTCGGTGTGATGAATGCCACGCATCTTGAATGGAGCAGTGGTGTCAAGGGGATCGCGTTCCCCGCAGGCGACGGACCGTGTGAGGTATGGATCGACGACATGCGAGTGCAGTACATGGCACACTGCTTGACTCGGTTCAGCCAGTTTCCGGCTCGGATCCCGGTCGATTACACCGTCTGCGAGTCAGGTAGAACGTGCGTGCTGCGCTTCTACTGGTTTTCGGTCGAGGCGAATCCGTTCAAGCTGATTAGTACGCAGCATCCTTGAGTCGCTTGCTTGGCTTGCTTCAATGATCTGACCGCGCAACTGACTGTGTAGAGCACTGCGTCCGTATCACCAACAGCCACGCACCACTCGACGACGAGCAATCTGACGATATCCACGAGGATATGAGCCACCACCAACACATCGTGGACCAGCACGTGAACTCATCGAAGCACCTTCGAGGCTCAACCATTCTGTTCAACATCACCATCAGCGTCTCCATGGCCTCGTACGATCAGTACGATGAGGGTCAGTGCCCCGAGCCAAGCCGATACGAGTTCACCACAACAATCATGCAAGCCTGAGCATCCTCGTAGCGTTGCCGGTCTACATACCGAGAGTAGACGTCGTTTTCTTGGTCTTGGTGAACTTGCCTTTCTTCACGACTCGAGCTGGGGACTTCGTTGGTGACCTGGGCTCCTCGGTACTCTCTTGTTTCCTCCCTGTCTTGCCCTCCACCGCCAATCGAAGACGCTTGCTTTGGATTTTCGCATACTTGACGTTGTCTTCGTACTTGGTGAAGAACTGGTCAATGCGAGTTTGTACCTGGCGATTGTTGGCGAAGGATTCAAGCTGCTCCATTAGTGGGAGTAGCACAATGTCTGCTTTGCCTTGGTCCCACCCGAATTCTTTCGTGCAGTACTCACGCAACCCAGCCAGATCAGGAGGCTCCCACGTGAAACGTCCGTCGGATCGATCTACTTGCGGGCTCTTGTATGCTTGGATCACGCGGTCGTTTGGAAATTCTTCCCCGAGCTCCCATTTTCGCCGCACGTTGGCGTGGGTATACTCGAACCGTTCTCGCGGTGTCATCTTGTCGAGCTCGGCTTGCGTTTTCTTCTTCTCCAGTCGCCGACGCGCCTCCTCGGCGACATCGAACGACAGTACCCATTCCTTGAACGCTTTCAAGCCATCGAGACCTGGGTAAGCAGCGACGACTTCGGATGCGTTGACGATGCCGATACCACGCACGCCGTCGGTGTAGTCGCTTCCCAGCAGCAGAGCGAGCGTGATCATCTCGTCTTGCGTGAAACCCAGCTCATTCTTGACGTCCTCTGCCGAGAATGCTTCGACAAACTTCTGATTGTGGAAGATATTCTTGTAGATCTTCTTGCCTCCGAACGGGAAGATATCGCTGTCGTCAGTGATGATGCCGTTCACCAACCCGAGCTGCTCCAGCGCGGCACACTGGGCTTCAGCTTCCATCGGGCACACAAGGTACGGGACGCCAAACAACCGCAACAGCTCCATGACTTCCTCCACCATCTCGTCGTTGACTCCTTCGACATCTCGCATCTGCCGATTTCGAAGCTTCTTGAGCTCGAGCTGTTCTTCTGTGATCGCGGTGACGTTGATGTCTGGCTCAGGTTCCGTCTCTGGTGCGTTGTATTGCAAGTACCGGCTCGACCACTGGGCTTCTCGCGAGTAGACTCGTGCATGGACTTCTCGATCGCGAGCTGTAGTGCGTGGTCGTCTGAACTTTGATCAACGCCTGGTTCTGTCTCCATTTCGACCTGCGGCGACTCGGTTTCCTCTGAAAGATCAATGACAGCTTCTTCATTGGGCATGGACTGAGCAACTCTCGGTGTCTGCCCTCTGTCTGGTGTGCTCGTCTTCAGTGGCGAGTTCTTCATGTCCACTTGCTTGGTATGCTGGGCAAGGGCTCGACGAACGGCACCTGCAGCCCATTGGCTAGATCGGATTTACATGGTGAGCATGACATCGTGAAGCAAACCAAAGCTCCATCACATACGTGAGGTTTGTTGCTGTGGCGATCGCAGACTGGAGGGCCTCCTGCTTGAGTACGTTCAAATCTTCCTCAGCCTTCTCTTCTTCCAGTTCCACTTGGAGTGACTTGTACAGCTCGTCCGCATCGTCAACCAACTCGTCAGCATCCGAGTCCGACAATTCAATCGCTTGCTGTGTTGTCTTGGTTGGCGAGGATACGTCTTTGCTGGGAGCCGGAAGAGCTTGAGTTACTGGCATAGGTAGGACATCTTCCCACTGCGTTTCATCGTCTTCTGAGCTCCCGGCGACTTCGTTGACTTCATTTGAGGTACGTTTCGCCTCTTGAACAGCCGAGGATGCCGTGCCAACAATCGGGAGTGGTTGCTGTTCTTCTGTCGCAGGAAGTGAAGGCATCTTCGTTTTGTCGGAGACTCGATCTTCAGCCTCCTTGGCTGGAGCCACATCTTCCCAATCTGCAATTGTTTCAGTTTAGATCAAGAAGCCTCACAGACACACAACAGAGCAACACGTACCGACATCTTCGTCGTCGTCGTCAAGTGTCTTCGCCTGCATATTTGTTGACGACGATGCAGCTGGCTCAAACATGGACTCCGGGAATAGTTCCTCAGCCTTTTTGTCCAAAAGGGCCAGATCCACTTTCTTGATAGTGATTGTGATGCCCTCGGATGGCTCATCCCCCTTCGATTCTGCTTTGCTCCCCGTCACGACAACGGGCCGAGTCGTCTTGGGTTCAAGAGCTGCCTGTTTCTTCACTTCCTTCAGCCGTTGTTTCTCCAAAAACTCCTGCTTGCGAGCCTCGACTGCCATCTTTCGACGCTGCGAGCGGCCCATTTCAGCAACGAATTCGTCTACGTTCGAGGCCGAGAACTCGGACAGAGTCTTCTTCAAAATGACTTTATCCTCATCCAGGTTGTGGCGTCTTCTCTTCGACCCATGGATGCGATCGAATATATCTTCATCATCCTCGGATGTAAAATCCTGGCTTCCTCTCGTGTTGAACCACTGGGTGTCATGGAACTCAGTGTTCTTGCGAGCGGTTTCTTCTCCCCCATCCTCGACGTCGCTCTCGTCGTCACGGGATCTTTTCTTTGCCTTCTCCAAGATGTAGAAACGATCGCTGCTCGAGGCAATCCGCTTTCCATGTCCAAGAAGCGCAGTACCAGTATCTTCACTCGCTGTCCGACCACTTGCTGCAGCTGATTTCTCCATCTCTTGTTGAACACTCTTCTGCCTCGCCTTTGCGAGCTTCGCATTCAACTTGCTCGTCTTCAGGAAGCTCGCGATCTGCGTCCGCGAGTAAGCCTCCGGGTTACCCGCCAGAGGGATGAAGAGGTCTCGTGCTTCTTGCCGACGCTCTCGTTGGATCCGCTCCACCATTTCTTTCTGAAGATGGGGCGGCAACGCGAATACCGCGTCTAGATCGAGTCGCGACAGCGATGACAGGTCTAGCTCGATGTCCTCAGCATTCAGTTCTTCTTCCCGCTCGTCACTTTCACCGTCGCTCTTGCTCTCTTCTTTCGATTCGAGCACAACTTCGTCCACCGTACTTGTGGTGTCCGCGGCGCTCTCCTTCTCGCTACCCTCATCCGACTCATCGATCGTGATCACTTGATCATCAGCTTCTGACTCCTTTGTTTCCTCGTTTTCGATTGCATCTACAGGTGCTGCATCTGGGATGAAGAAACTGGGATCAATCGCAGGATTCACGGAAGGTTTGCCACCATTCTTTTTCAACTATACACCATCAACAAGAGGATTCAGCACCACATAAACAACGCACGGCCAAAGCCATGGAGACCTACCTCCTCACGGTACAGTTTCAATCGATTCAACAGGATTCGCTGCGCAGTTTGACAGAGATTCGCCGCCTACACTCGGAATCAAACCACCAAAACAGGAGAGGTAAGATGGGTAGCCTGTTGTGTCCAGTCATGATCCGAAATGTACCTGGTTCTCCTGCCGCTTGCGACGCCGTGCCACCGTGCGCTTCTTGATCTCGGGCGTGTTGCCATCGAACACAAACACGGGTCGAATGCGGTAGAACAAGAGCTTTGCGACGCGATGGAATGTGCCGATCAAGTGTGCGTTCTTGATCATGTTGCCCTCGTCATCGCGCATCGCCTTGATAAACTGTGTGAGCCAAATACTCGCATCGACCGCGAGCACCTGATTCGAGAGCGTCTCGATCTCGATCTGTCGCCCCACGGGCGCGAGGAGCATCCATAGGTTCTGGACTCCCATCGCAGCTCGTATCTACATACACGTGCGCAGGATGGTTCTTCGAGGAGTACAGTAATGAACCCCCCTATTCAACTTGGCACGGTCGAGGCTGACAATCACTCTCTATATCCTATTTTACGTGTCTACCACTCCAATTTAAGCACTTTATCCTTATTTGTCATTATTTGGTGTGGACAACACCAAATACTGGACAGATTCCCGCCTTTTGCCTGGTTGAAGAGCGTGAGATCAACGGAGTGGCAGCAAGATGACGGCAGGGAGTGCGATGCTGCGTGGCAAGCACGCGCTCGTCGTCGGCCTCCTCAACAAGCACTCGATCGCAGCGAACATCACCCATGCTCTGCTCGCGCATGGCGCCAGCTGCGTGGTCGCCTCACGGTCTCCGCTGAGTGAGAGCACGATCAAAGCCTGTGCATTCGAGCTGCCGTTTGCATCGCGCCACGCCTCCACGCCTCCACACGAGAGCCAAACGCTGCACTTTACAGACTGCAACGTGGAAGACGATGCATCGATCACAGCGCTCGCGGATATGTGTGGTACTGCGCTCAATGGAGGGCTAGATATCCTCGTGCATTCAGTCGCGTTTGCACCACGCGAGACCTTCCACGCAAAGGGAACGTTGAATGCGACGCGGCGCGCTTGGAATCAGGCGCTTGACGTGAGTGCCTATAGCTTGATCGCACTGACACGGGCTGTGTATCCACTGCTGACGAGTGGGGACCGCCGCGATCGATCGGTGATGGCATTATCATACGCCGGAGCTGCCAAGGTACAAAACCGTTGATACTGCGTATTGCTGGTGATACCATACGTTTACACCACACACTACTGTTACAGATTGTGCCAAACTACAACGTGATGGGTCCGGCGAAGGCAGCGCTGGAAGCGACGTCCAGGCAACTGGCGTTTGAACTGGGTGAAGAAGGAATCCGAGTCAATTGTATCAGTCCTGGCCCGATGAACACGGTGTCAGCGCGTGGAATCCCGGGCATCTCGGTACGTGGTTGCATCATTCGTGATCGTTGCGATGAGCAATACAAAGGACACTCATGCACGACTTGACTTGGTGGACAGAAAATGAGAAAGTATGCCGAGGAGCACTCGCCACTGCGTCGCAACGCCACGGGGCAGGATGTAGGCGAACTCGCCGCGTTTTTGGCAAGTGATTTCGCTGCTTCGATCACTGGCCAGACTCTCTACGGTAAGCTACAACCTGGTTGTCTATGCCTGCCCCTTGTTTCACTGATTACTCGTCGTCTTTGCAGTGGATGGAGGGCTCAGTATCATGGCTCCGTACACCAATGATCCTCCGCACGCCCCACCATAGCCAAACAATAAGAACCTGTGACGATGTGACTCCTCCAGTATCAATGCAATCTCAGCCATGAAGCGATGCGAATGGTCTCAGCAGTTGAGTATCCAAAAACAGAACACCTTCACCACAGGAGACGCTGCTCACGGTGAACAAGTAACTTCGTCGAGAGCTGGCAAGATGGCGCCTCAAGTTCCCGTCCACGTAGGCGACCTGATTGAGTACGCGCCAGTGGACGCCGGCACCCCGACGCCATCTTTCTCCGGCAGGGTGGTGGAGGTGGACGAGTCGGCGCCGCACCGCTGTCTGATCCAAGTCTCTCCGTACGATCCGTTCTGCCCCGTCAATCTGGCTGATGGATGCTACAAGCTCATCTACTCGGCTGGCGAGGTGACAAAGGTGACGCCAACCATGATCGGTTGGGAAGTCGAGTTCAAAGGGAGTGACGGGCAGAGCGTTGATCATGGAGTCATCAAACAAGTGGATTGCGAGCTCAACTGCGCACTGATCGCGTTCAACGACGGCCACAAAGACTGGCGCGATCTCAGTATGAACGCATTCAAGGTCCTCGGCAAGCCAGCGGTCGCTGCGAGTCCCCCCAAGGCGTCTGCAGACACTCGTCTCAGTTCTGCTGACAGGTCAGTACCTGTGCTAACAACGACTCTGGCTCTAGCAATCCCAGCGCCCGACGATGCGGAGTTTGATTGGTACACGGAAGGCGGCCATGTCGAACTGTGTGGCGATCACGGAGCGTTTATCGAAGGCGCACTGTTGTGCTCGCACGGAGATGGTACACTTCAGCTCTTCAATGAACGCCACGGCTTTTTCGAGATTCGAGTGGCAGCGCAGAGCGTCAAGGTGGTGATCCACGGCCTCGCGAGTCTCAAGACCGTACCGCTGGGCAAGCGGCTGGAAGTGTACTCTCCGATGCACGGTGAGTTTCGCGTCGGTACAGTGCTCAAGAGTGCGAGTCTTGGGCGACTGACGCCCATTCGATTCGACGACCCGGTCATCGGTGTGGAGTGGGTGGACCTGGATCATCAGACATTCAAGCTGCTCTTTTTGTGTGACGACGTGAAGGAGATTCGCGAGAAGGAGAAGGATAAAGCTTCAGTTCCAGTGATAGAACCATCACCAGTCCAGCAGCACTACAAGACGAGGCCGGTGGAGAATCCCGTGAGTGAGTCGCTGTCGCCTATCCTGACCACGAAACCCCAGCCTCCACTACAAACTTCCAAGAACGATCAGACTCATCATCATCGACGCCATCCTCTCGTTCTTCCAGTGTTGATTGCAGGGCAAGCAGTGGAGCTGATGGATCAATCGACGAAGCAGTTCACCAAGTACAAAGTCACGAGTGTCCGTAGAGACGCCATGCATCGGTACGACCTCGAGCCATCGAGCAACAACAGTAGCTTCTTGCTCTCAACGGCATCTGTGGGAAGCATCGCTACGACGATCAACTTGGCTGAGGCCAAGGCGCGTGTGCAAGTGACACCCGACCGCTGGGACGAGTTCCGTCTCCTTGTCGTCGGCTACCGCGTGGACGTGTATCAGAAAACGGATCGGTCCGTGCTCACTGGCAAAGTTGTGGACGTCTCCGCGGACGGCGAGCCACCTCGCGTCCAAGTCAAGTTCAAGGACGAAACCAAGAATTGGTATGACATCACCACCACCAAGATCAAGCTGAGACTGCCTGGAGCCATGGCGACTGCACCAGTCAAGCAGCGAGTGGAGGACACGACCTCTGACGAATCTCCAGGATTGTGGACACGAGTGGACCAACCGTCCACAGAGACACGAGCCGAAGAAACCACCACGTCACTGACACGACAACAGAGCGAGAAGGTGAACCGGTTACCACCAGCCGCACTCACTCGCCACGTCTCGTCCCCTGGTATGCTACACAAGGTGATGACGACCTCACACGTGCCAGTTCTTGACTTCAGTAGCCTCAAACTGATCAAAGACATGGACAACGCCCCATCCCCGGTACCCCCTGCCACGATCGACTCGACTGTCGCCGAGGCAGCGTCTTCCGACACTCGTCGATCGATGAGCGACTTGCTTCCCCCAATGGACGATGTGTGGACGGAGGAGTCTGTGGCCGGATCTCAAGCCAAGCACTACGTGCGATTATCCACTGGTGAGTCCACCACCAACACTCCACAGTGGCTGAGACGGCAGGACGAAGCTAGTGGCGAATGGCTCATCCTCAACACAATGACTGGCGTCCATTTTCAACTCCCGGGCTCATCGTCCGGGACACCAGAACCCAGTAGCCGCCACGTCGTGACGCTGCCCGTGGGTCCACTGGAAGCCGCGCGTGTAGTCAGTCAGATTCCCACTCCTGCCATCGGACAGGTCGATCTGTGTGCACAAGCGTTTGGGTCGTGATCATATGACGAGTGAAATTAATACTTTTAACTTGTACTGATGCTTGTGGCCACGTGAGGACGGCAAACACGACGCGATCATGACCGTACACGCTTGTGACGCACACGGCGTGCCGACACGATGCACTGCTTGATCGATTTGCCTCCTCCTCCCCCTCCCGCCTTTTTCACACCACCGTCATCAGCTCCGGCGACGTTCGGGTCAGGTGCAGGGACAACAGCGGGTGTCTCCACTGGCGCCGGTGCTGGTGCTGGTGCAGGCGCTGGTGCTGGTGTTGGTGGTTCTGGCGCTGGTGCTGGGGCAGGAGCAGGAGCAGGAGCAGGAGCAGGAGCAGGAGCAGGAGCAGGAGCAGGAGCAGGAGCAGGTTCTCCGTTCTTGATCATAACGCACTGCTTGTAGAACTGCCACTCCTGCTCGTGCAGCGCGATCCAGTAGAACCGAAGCTCGCACTCGCCCTTGCACACAGAGTAGTCCACGGGGATGGATGCCGGGTAAGTGGACGAGTATTTGGCCTGGCAGTCGAGGTCGAACGCGACGCTCGTGTCGCCAATGTACACCTCGCACGGGCCGCGGTGAGACTCGACAAAGCCCACCTGCTTGCCATTATCGTTCTCGTTCTTCCACTCGACTGTGGTCATGCCACTCACGTCCACAGCGTCGGCGAATCGGGTGTTGCCGCACCCGGGAACGACGTCGTCCACGAGCTGCTTGATGGTCTTGAGTCCTTTCTTTTCAAACTCTTGCTTGAACATGGCGGCATTCGCGGCCGGGTTGTCATTCCATTTAACATTGGCGAATTGACTGCCAGGTCTGGTGTCAATGTAGTACGTGGTCTTGGATGGGTCGATGAACGTGGGTCGTGGTTTTCCTAGTTCGCCGTGGCCGCGGACGGTTGTCGCGGAGCAGAGCAGCGCGATTGCGATGGACAAGAGCATCGTGGAAGGGACGCGGTGTGGTGGTGACCAAGAGGAGGATTCGACACTGATGCAGTAGCGACGAGTGGCCGGCGCAGTGGCTTTGTGAGGTATAATAGCGCTGCATTGTCACGTGAGCGTATCCCCAGTGGCGTGGGCGCAACGAGGTTTCCCTGCCGGTTTCTTTGGTGTCTCCTCGCTGGCTGTTGTCACATTGTCGATATCACGTTGAATCAGTGGATTACAAAATGTCATCTGAGAGATTACAACAATGTACTGATTCAATGTGTTGACAGGAGAATCAGGAGCTACGGTAGTCGCGTTTCTCACTGAGAGGACACACATGTAGCATCCAAGTTGCATAACCAACTCAACTGCAAGCGCGCATATTGAAGACCGTACGTAGAACAATGGACCAGAAGTGACACTTACAGAAGAGCAAAATGCGCAAATCTATTATTTCGCGCGGGTGTGAAACACAGGATACATATTACGCTGGCAGGTCCGAGGACATCGAGTGCGCGGGTCAAGCAAGGCGGGGCGAAAAGACACGCTAGAGGCGCGATCGCTTACTTGCGCAGGCGGCGGTTGCACTGCTTCTTGGTCGGCGCAGGGGCTGGGTACGGTGCTGGCGCCGGGTTTGGCTGTGGTGCCGGGTTAGCACTCGGCGCAGGCGCCGGGTTTGGCTGCGGAGTAGGCGCTGGCGCAGGGTTGCTGTCGCCGCCGGCCGAGCGGTTCTCGATCGGCGCGCACTGCTTGTACACCTGCCAGTTGGCCTCGTGAAGCGCGAGCCAGTAAAAGCGGAGCGTGCA
Source organism: Pythium chondricola (assembly GCA_023337575.1). Taxonomy (NCBI): domain Eukaryota; phylum Oomycota; class Peronosporomycetes; order Pythiales; family Pythiaceae; genus Pythium; species Pythium chondricola. Next base: position 11,356 of record JAADXF010000326.1, on the reverse strand, counting down.
CTTGCCCGTGCACGACGAGAAGTCGACCGGGATGTTGGCCGGGTAATCCGGGAACTTTTCGACACAGTTGTCCTCGTGCATGACCATCTTGTCGTCAATCCAGACCTCGCACGGACCAGTGTGCGACGTAATAAAGCCCTTGCGCTCCTGGTCGTTGGCCCACTGGACCGACCGCATGCTGCTGACATCCACAGCGGCACCGTCCGTGAGCGTGAAGCCACAGTCAGGCGCGGCTTCGTCCATGAACGTGCGGATGCCCGTGGTGGCGTACTTGGACTCGGCGTACGACGAAGTCCACATGTTGGAGTTGGCGGTCGGGCTGTCGTTCCACTTCTTGCCCGCGAACGGCGCACCGAGGTCGTCGGCTGTGATGGTCTTGAGGTAGTTGGTGTTCATCACGCCCGGCTTGAACTTAGCCGCTGGCTGCACGAGGTAGCCGTGGGCATCGACCGACGAGGCGAGGAGAGCGGCAGAGGCGGCAACGAACGCGGCCTTCATGATGGATGAGGAGGTGGAGTGTAGTGGTGGCTGTGAGTGCGCGGTGAAAGGCGGATTCGCAAGTGAGCGGTCACCCAGTCAGCACGCGCGGCATAATGTTCACGACAATCGAGGGGATGCCTCCATTCCAGAGAGGCATATGTGTGGGCACGCGACTGCATTTGGGAGCTGCAAAGGAGACAGCGCCAAGGCGATCATTTCTGGAAGCCGTCATCACCATCTGGAGATATGGCACTGGCTCGCAGGTGAGCTGAGGTGGTCTTTTTCGCTTGGATTTCTTTTGGACACATGGAGATTCGGCATATAGTGTCATGCCCAGCTGGATTTGGTGCGCGAAGGGATCCCACCTCTCCCACATTTACAAAACAAGGTGTGATATCAAAGAAATAGTGACGTGTTGTCCATCAATCTATACCGTATATTGATGCAAATGGAGGTCATGAAACCTGGATTGCAAGCTGGACAGTCGCTTCTGATAAAACAGGTGGCAGTGGCCTTTCGCGATCGTGACATCCGGCGTGAGAACGCGTTTCATCAATGCACGAATCGACCTCGTTTTGGGACCGGCTCTTGGTTGCTCGAAAGCGAAAAGAACGATGCCAAAATGGGTTCACCAACATACTGTAAGAGCATCACCACCGGTTAGTCTTATTTCGAGGTCTCAAAGCACCCCTTTGAGACCAAAAGCTATAGTTAAACCCGGATTTAGATTTTCCCCCCAGCGGTAGGTCTTACTACATGGTTTAATCACCATATGTTGAAATATCTCTGCGCGATTTCCATGGTAAAATACGTACCCAAACATGTGTTCTCAGAAGCCAATCAAATGGACTCAATCAAAATATTTAGCCAATGAAAAGCTATGAATCCTTGGACTCGAGTCTTATGTTATTATAAGACCCGAAGGGCCAAAAATTAAAATCTGCGATATTATTAATAAAACCTGATATAAGACTCACCGCTGGCGGTCAAAAATCCTATTCACAGTCCTAAAACGTCCCGTCCTCATTGTGACCAACCGGTGGAGATGCTCTAATAAATTAGGGTGTACCGTACCGGTAGGGTCACATTCTAATACCGGTAAAGGGATAATACTATAGTAATATTATGTCGCGGCTTATCCCTCGATTGTCCATCGTTCCATCAGGAGATCATCGGCTGATGTAGTTTTCATCCATCATCACAATCGTTGGGAATTTTGGTTCATGTGTTGCAAGCAACATCGCTGTTCCCGCTCTTCGTACAGCAGCGATGGCTGTTTTGTGTGTAGATCGGCGGAACACACACATGAGAAGCGCACGCCTGCAGGCTGTTTCCACAGAAGGCAAATCAAGTACTGTGTTGATGGCAGCAACCCTGGTTGTCCGCTTGACGGGTTGTTACTTGATTTGCAACCTGCTGTTGGGCTGGTGTGGTCTAGGCTCGCAACTTCGACTCTCGGTGTTTCAGAGGCAAACAGGCTTGCATGGAATCCATGCCGAAATGGCAATCTCTCTATCCACCGACCAGGACTCAGACTGCGTTGCTTCAGTCGAAGCGCATAACTTCTATCGTCGCGATGGAGGTCGTGCTGGTCGAGTTACATGTACTCTAGCCTTTGGGCACGATACTGGGTGCCTCCATCCACCAGACAGACGAACAATCAAAGAGGACAACGCTGTTCGTGCATGGTGTGCTCCGTACCCCGGTGGATTCGTCAGTGCTGCAGCTTGGGCTCTCAAGTGCGGAGAGGTGAGCCGGCTCTCGAACCACTTCGGGTACACCTACATTTGACTTTGTCCAACTCAACACTACCTCTTTCTAGGAATATAACAAGTATCAAAATACGACAGCATCGATGTCAAAAAGAGGTGCAGTCCAGTCAATGAATGCAAAGTGTTGTGTCTTTCCCAGTAGTTGCCCCAGAAATCCTCGAAATCCCTCTCTTCATCGAGGACGACCACGTGAAGATGGGGGAACCAACCGATGTGGCGGCGACGGCAGCGCCCGCGCCCAAGCGCAGCGCGCGAGTCGAGATGACCGAGGAGGACGAGGAAGCGATCCGCGCCAAGCTGCGCGAGGCCGGTTGGGACAAGAAAAAACTCGCCGAAAAGAAAAAGAAAAAAGAAACTGAGGACGCCGATACCAGCGGCACTGCCCACGACGCGCCCAAGCGCAGCGGCCGCGAGGACAAAGATAAAGAAAAAGAAAAGGAAACAAACGACGCGAAAGAAGACCGCGATCGTCGCGGAGGCCGCGGCAGTCGGCGTTCGCGCAGCCCGCGGCGCCGAAGCGAGCGCGGTTCACGACGCCGACGTTCGCGGTCGCCGTCCGCCTCTGTGGACAGAGACAGAGGCCGAGCCCGCAGCCGCCAAGGGGACCGCGGCAGTCGGCGTTCGCGTTCAGCGTCGGCGTCGCCGTCTCGTTCGCGTTCCGCGTCCAAGCCGCGCTCCAAACGTTCGCGTCGCGACGACGAGACAAAGACCAACACCGACGGTAAAGAAAGCGGGTCTAACGACGCCAACAAGAAACCCGCCAACGACGCCAACGCCGACGACAAGAAAAAGCGCGAGAGTGACCGCAGTAAGAGCAGTCGCCACCGCCACCGGTCGCGGTCGGTGGCCTCGCGCTCGCCGTCGCGGTCCAGCCGCCACCGCCGTCGACGTCGGTCCCGTTCGCGCTCGTGGTCGGCGTCGGCGCCTCGCAGTCGCCGCAGTGGTGGCCGCCGCGGCTCCTCTCGTTCGCGGTCGCGGTCGCGGCGTCGCCACCGTTCGTCCCGCCGACGCAGTCGCTCTGCGAGCCGCAGCCGCAGCCGCAGCTACTCGCGTCGGCGTCGGTCCAAGTCCCGCACGCGTCGCGACGCCAACAGCTCCCCTGAGCCGCACCAACACCCTCCAATCACCAATACGAACACCAACGCCAACGTTCCCGCCACCATCGCCACCGCCACCATTTCCGCGGCCAACTCGCTGAACCCGACCATCACGCAGCTCATGGCGCAGCACCCGACCATGAGTCTCCAGGAGATCATCGCCAAGATGCAGGCCACCAACGTGACGCTGGCGGCGGCCGCGTCCATGAAACCCGCGAGGGAACTGTACGTGGGCAACCTCCCGGCCAGCATCACCGGCCAGCAACTGCAAGACTTCCTCGGCACCATCATCCAGCAGGTTGGACTCAACGCGCAACCGGGCAACCCGATCCTGAGTACGTGGATCTCGACCGACGGCCACTTTGCCTTTTGCGAGATGCGCTCCGTGGACGAGTGCAACTTGGCGCTGATGCTGAACCAACTCCCGCTGCTGGGCCAGCCACTCAAGTTTGGAAGACCGAAGAGCTTTGTCGGGCCGCCGCAGCCCATCCCCGTGCTGCCGCCACGCACGCAGACGGCGCTGGCGAACCTGGGCTGCACGCCGAACCCCGTGTGGTTTGCGTCCATGCCGATGCCGCCGGCGCCTGCCACCGACGGGATGGCCCTGGGCCCAACGGCCGGAATTGCACCGTTTTACGCGGTGGCCGCGACGCCCGTGCTGGCCGTGGCGAGCAGCCACCTGCTGCGCATGGCCAACGTGCCGGTGGTGCTGGCGGAAGACCAGGTGAAGGAGCTGGTGCAGCCCTTTGGCGAGCTCAAGAGCTTCGAGTTGGTGAAAGATCCCGCCACGGGCCAGCCGACCGGCAGCGCGCTGTTCGAGTACGTGGACACGAGTGTGACCGAGGAGGCGATGAAAGGGCTGGACGGATTGGACCTCGGCGGGCCGCCGCTCGAGGTGCGACGTGCCGCGAGCGTCAGCAGCGACGAGACGGGTCCTGTGTTGAGAATGGTGCGTGCTGATGCTTTGACGGTGTGTGTGTGGGAGATAGAGAGGACGAGGCTGATTGGTGGTTGTGGGGTGCCCTAGGCTAACATGGTGGCAGTGGAAGAACTGAATGATGACGAGGAGTATGCTGATTTGAAGGAAGATGTGGAGGAAGAATGCAAGCGCTTCGGCACCGTCGTGACGCTCGAGATCCCGCGACCAAAGGTACGTGGTGATACTGGAAATGGCTATGCTGCTAGCCGTCTGCTAACCCTGGCGTTTTGTGAGCAGGATGGGCAAGCGGTGCCTGGTGTCGGCGACATCTTTGTCCAGTTTGAGACCACCGAGCAGGCCGCCGCTGCGCTCAAGGTACGTGTACCAGTGTGTGTGGACTAGAATCCGACATCGTACTGACCACGCGGCTGTTTTTGTTTTGTTTTATTCTCTACAGGCGCTGAGTGGCCGCAAGTTTGGTGGCAAGATCGTCAAGGTCTCGTACTTCCCACTGGCCAAGCTGGAGCAGAAGAACTTTGCTTGATGCGGACAGAATCATCGCTGATGTCGAGATGCAACCCACGAACTGCTTGTGTCTACATGTAGCTACCTGAAACAAGCCGAGTTGGATCCAGCGCTGTGTGTACGGACTGTGCATGCACGCCAAGCGTCGACTCAAGACCCGGAGCAAGAGAGAGAGAGAGAGAGAGAGAGGTACTGGCGTCGTCGTCGTCATCTAACCCCCTACCACCGTTGTCTCCTGCTGTGTGACTTCTGTAGACAAAATGCAATACGCTCAGAGTTGGTTGGCTTGTCACGTGGTCTGTGGTTGTGTGGACGCCAATGCAGTGGCTGGCCGGGCTGGACGGAACGGACTCATGATTTCTCTGTCTGTCTGTCTGTAGTATTGCATGCTACGGCGGATAGACACCACCCGGTGGAGGCTGCGAGGTGACGCGCTTGGAGATGCGGTGGAAGTACCGGTACTCGTGGCAGCCGTAGTCGAAGAAACGCGCCCACAGGCTCTCGCCGTTCGCGGCCACATCGTCTTCCAAGAACAGCACGGCCACTGTCGTCGAGGCATCCGCGACTACCGACTCGTATGGCTCCGTCATTCCATTAGGCTCCGTGTCGTCCACTTGCGGCCCAGTGCCAGGGTCGTCGTGTCCACGTAGCGCCTTCTTCTTCAGTGCGCCAGGGTCCGTCTCCACTGGCTGGAACTGGGCGATCTGCCACAGCATCTCCTGGTAGTTTGCCTTGGGCGTCTGCGTGATAAAGTCGTACCCGCGCTGGCGGTCCTGGAGCTGCTCGGACGGCCACACGGAGGGGAACTCGCCGTCGCCAACGTCGCAGCGGATCCCGTAGAAGTTGAAGAGCCGCCGCGTCGTGTGCGTGCGCCGCTTGCCCGCGCCGTGGACGACCGCGTGGCACACGTCGCAGAAGAACTCGCCACACGTCGCACACTCGACACTCGCACTGGAGACCGTGGCTGTGGACGGACGAAGCAGTCGAGTATGACGATGAGCCAAGAGCCAGCCAGTCCTAGCACGCACTTCCACAAAGCACCTACCACACTGATCACACGACGGGTGAGGCTGCAACGTCAAGACCTCACGCGGCATGCGCCAGCGGATCTCTCCGTTCACCTGGTTCTGAACAAGACACAAGATCGATCGACATCGTCAGCAGACTGCAGCCTACCACTCACGAGGTAAGCCACGCCAGACTCACGTAGAAGAACGGTGCGCCAAAGCCCATGCCGTGCTGGTTGTACGCGTCCACGAGCTGCTTCCAGCGCGAGCGCTTCTCCTGCTGGACCCGGTGGAGCTCCTTGAGCGCGCCTCGCCGTCGCCAGTTGGCCTGCACCATCGTCGCGGCCCAGCGTTCCATCTCTTCATCGTGGCGCTTGGCTCGCAGCAGCTCCAGCATCACATCGCGAGCCTTACGACGGATCAAGTACCGACGGTACGTACGCTGTAGCAGCACGACCGCTGCCTGCTGCCGCTCGCCACGCAGCCGCTTGGCCTCCTGCAACACTGCGAACGCCACGCGATCCCTACGTCCACGCCAGTGGCGCTGCAGCAGCACTGCCGCGGCGTTCCACGTCGCGTGGTGTTTGGCCAGCCGCAGCAAGTCCATCGTCTCACGCCCCTTGCGAGCCCGGAACGCCGTCTGCAACCTGACCGCGCACTGCTCCCGGTACGCTCTCGCTTCTCGCAGTCGCTGGGCCTCGCTGCGTGCAAGTCGACGCCGCCAGAGTGCCTGGAGCTTGGTCGCCATGGCGTACTGCCTCAGGATAAACTGCCGCTTCTGTGCCTCCGCCTCGCGTGCCTTCGTGCGATCCACGCGGCCTCGGTACACGCCCTGGATGCGCAGCGAGGCCTCTCGCTCCTCTTTCTCCTTGGTCCGTCGATGGAGCTGCAGCAGATTCACGCGTCGCCTCGCCACCAGTCCTCGGTATCGACGCTGGAGCAGCACGGCAGCCTCGATCTCCTTCTGCCGCTGCCAACGCCGCACGCCCAGGGTCGCACGCACTAGCCTCGCACTGCGCACAGCACGATACCGACGCTGGACCAGCACCACGTACTTGTCCAACTGCGCGTCGTGGAGCGTCTGCAACTGTGTGGCCATGCGGCGCCTGGCCTTCAACTCGCGATACCGCCGCTGGATCTTGGTGGCCGCCTTGTCCAGCCCCGACTTGAACAGCTTGAGCAGCAGCGCCTCGCGCCGTGCCTGGCGTCCACGCCACACGCTCTGCAGTCTTCTAGCGACGAAGACCATTCGGTTGTGCTCGTACTGGCGCTGAGTCGCTCGCCTCGCGATGCGGCGGCGAAACAGGCTCTGCACACGCACCGCCGCGGCCCAGAGTACGCAGCTCTCCTCGATGAACCGCTTATCCTTGGCGCGCGCCACGGGCCACAGTCCGTAGAATCCTGTGGACGGTGTGGACGGCGTCCGCAGCTCGGCCAGCGGCCAGCACGCACTCAAGCTCTGCAGCACGCGTGGCGATACACGGCATCCTTGCAGACTCAGCGTCAGCAGCAGTGGACACACGAACGCCAGCCGTGCGATCGCGTCCTGCGTCACCTTCGCACAGCCCGCCAGCCACAAATGCGCCAGCCGCGGCGTCCGCAACGCGTCCACAATCGCGCACACACCAGCGTCCGTCACCAGCGCGCATCCACTCAGGTCCAGGCTCTCCCACTGGTCCGCGCGGCCGCTCTGCGCTAGGTGACGCAGCCCCGCGTCTCCGACTTTGTCGCACTGGGCCACATTCAGCGTTTTGAGCTTCTTACCGTGGACGGCGATCGCCGCCAGCATCGCGTTCGAGCACTGTGTGGCCCCGGCCAGGTTCAGTGCCTCCAGCTGTGGACAGCCACACAGCAGTGCGGCCACACCGGCCAGGGTCACCTGTGGACAGCCCTTGAGGCTCACCCGCGTGAGCTGTCCACAGTGTGTCCCCAGTGCCATCAGCGACCGCTCCACGACTTGGAAACAGCCCGTCAACACCAGTTCTCGCAGCTGTCCACCACCGTGCTGCGCGATTGCCTGCAATCCCTCCAGTCCAAAGTCGCGGTCGTGGCCATCCGACACCAGGTACAAGCTGGTCAAGTGGACGCGCTTCAAGCCAGGACAGCCCGTGGCCAGGAACCGCAGCCCGACGTCCGACACGTTCTTCACTCCGCAGAGCTTGATCGATTCGAGCCGGGGACAGCCACTGCCCAGTGCACGCATGGCCGCGTCCGTGAGGTGGATCACGTGGCTCACGTCCACAATTTCAAGCTGTGGACAGCCCCGTGCCAGCCACTGGACGCCGGCGTCCGTGAGGAAGCCGCAGCCGGCCACATGCAGCTCCCGTAACTGTGGACAGTGCTCGCCCAGCGCCGCGCAACTCGTGTCGGTGAGCTTGTCCCCTGCTGTGGACCGACTGAGGACGAGCTTGGCCAAGTGTGGACACCACTGCGCGATGGCGACCACGCCAACGTCCGTGACGCCAACGCAATCGATCAGCTGGAGCGATTCCAGAAACCGACACTGCGACGCCAACGCATGGAGCAGGTGGTCCGAGAGTTGCGGACACCGCGAAAAGTTGGCGTGGCGCAACGCCAACGCGAACGCGTAGAAGCACCGACGAAGCACCCACTCGTGGAGCTGTGGACAGTCGGCGAGCTGGAGGTCGGTCACGGAAGTGCAGTGTTCCGCGATGGCTGCGAGGCCGGCGCCGCGCACACCCGTGCAGTTGGACAGATTGAGTCGCGCGAGACGCCGACAGTTGGCGGCGAGACAGCGCAAGCCGGCGTCGGTGATTTGCGTCGCGTGGGCGATTTCGAGCGATTCCAGCGTTGGTATATTGTCGGCGATGGCGCGCAGACCGACGTCGGTGATGCGCTCGGCGCCGTTGATGTGGAGGGACCGCGTGGCATTCGTCGGTGTTGGTGTCGGTGATGACAAAGTTGGTGTTGGCGGCGTGATAAGGTGGCGGTGGAGCGTGGTGTGGAGGCGTCGGTTGTGGGCGGCAATGCGGTGCAGCGTCACGTCGGACACGATGACGCTCCATCGATTAAGGAGGAGGTGAGCTCCGCTGTGGTAGATATACTCGGACGGCAGCTCCGTTGGCGTGCGGATTGCATGTGTGCTACCCTCGCGCTCGGCGGCCGCCGATAGTGCGGCGAGTCGGTCGAAGATGGACGGGGTGCTGTAGTTGGTGTACTTGTCAGTCGGTGTTGGCGTTGGTGTTGGTGTTGCATGCAGACATTGTAGCAACTCACCTGGGCTCGTGCTGGTTCGATTGGCTTGGAATGTGTGTCTTTCCCACGCGTTGACTGCCCTCCAATGTTGGCGTCGATGGATCCTCGGACTTGATGGAGGACGTACTGGGTAGAGAATCGAGTCTAGTCGGGCGTTGTGGCTTGGCGCGGTGTTTAGAGCGTGATACGCCGACTCGCTTGATGACTGCAGTACTATCGATTTCGCTGCTTGCATGGTGGCCGCGCTCAGTGCCCATCAGCCTACGCACACATGGGCCCAATGTTACACTGTCAGTCACATGGAACACCTGATATCATGTGCCGGACGACGCGGGGCAACCCCCCACCCAAGCACATCCCCATGAGCCGGACGTACGGCATGAGCCGGTGGTGATGTTGGCGCGTGTCGCTGCGGTCGTTGCTGCGGCTATAGACCGCGCGGCGGTAGTCATCGAGGAGGGTCATGTCGTCATGCTAACTTGCCTCAAGCAGCGCATCCATGGAGCGCTCCATGGGGCTAAAGTTGGCGTTGGTGGGTGGAAGCGCTTTTTTAGTCGTAGCCATAAAAAGCGGATTTTGATGTGAATGTGGAGAGTCTCCACTGGAGACCGATTTAGGGGTTGGGGACCCTATTACCAAGATTAACCGCACCAAATCAGACAGAACCACTTCGTGATGAACAGAGCCAGGTCAGCTGTGACGATGGCGAACACCACACCAGTGGTGTGACCACCCTGGCAGCATAGACCTCTTGGATTCCAAGAGGTCTATTAATATGCTGCCAAGTTGGAAGAGAAACAAAATGAATGATGTACACTGTATCACCTTCGTGTCCAACCACACCCATTCCTTTCAAAAGCGAATGCAACCAACTTGGTTACAGTACCAAGCGCGTGCATGCAGACGCCGTCTGCCATACACTAAGTGGCAGACGCTGTGCACAGCGACTGGACTGATCTTGCACATGTCGATTCCGAAGCCTCAACGAATTTCGTGTTTCGTTGAACGAAACGCGCTGTGATCATGCAGCCGCGTCGCGAAATGTGATGGCGACAAGTGTAGGTTGGACTCCAAGTTGGCGTCTCCAACCGTTGGAGGCGGTGGGAAACAAGGGTGCGTCGACAGTTGGTGGCAGCACACACGCAACACTTGTGACCCTCTTCGTTTGCGTGGATCAGATCACGTTTGCGACTGCGCTTGTGTGCGATCTGCACACATCCATGGATTGATTCAATCCTCGGAGCCCAGGTTCCATGATGGAACTACAGTACAGTACCATCGAGTGGTGGTGGTGGTGTTGCGCGTTTTCACCGCACTGGTGGATTCTTCCAGGACTTGTCCGTCACGCACAATTGATTGGCGCATTTCGTACCAGATACAGTACCGTGTACAGTACGTACGCTATCTCTCTCGCAATGGCTTCACGTTCCATTTCGTGTCTGTGCGTCGTGCTTGCCCAGAACCCACTGAACCGACGTCGTCTAATTACCCATTATGATGGATCCTTCCTTTGCGACCGTCAAGCGATGATGATGATCCATTGCTGTTTCCCTCTGTTCTTGACGTATCCACACAATCTAAACCGACATGTCCAAGAGGCCGATGACGAAAGTCGACCTCTCCACAACTCGGAACTACAGTACTGTAACGTTACCGTTATCCCAACATTTTTTGGCTGCCTGGTTGCGGCGATGAGGAGGGGAGACTAGACACTTTCGCCGATGATTCTCTCGTAGACGATCCACAAAAAAGTGCTAACAATAATTGCCATAGAGTAACCAAGTACAGGAAATCCGGGGAATAGTCAATAGGTCAATCTTCCATACCTGTATAAATCAATCTAGTATCAATTTCGCGAGTAAAATGTGTTAAGTTATCTCCAGGTGAAGCGGCCAATCAAAGCACAGGGGAGGACATCGATGCAAGTGTGCTTAGAGCATCTCCACCAGTGGGGTCAAAGAGCGCATTTGCTCGAACTTTGACAAAAATGAGTCCACACCAGTCTGAAAAAAAGTCGGTCAAATAGGAGGAGCGAGTCAAACCCCGACCAAATTTGGTGGAGGTTTAACCAGCCTGGGATGCAGCACCGGAGACACACTGAGACAGTAGCGTTAGCCAATGCAGAAAAGCACGGGAATTTGGTGTTGGCGCGTGGGCAATAAGTTGATGTGCCAGGGTAGCACTCTCCAAGTTTGCGAGCAGCAGAAGTATGGCAGGGAACGATCACAGTGTTAGACAGAGGGGCAAAGAGCGTGCTCCTCGTGGACGCAACTATGATCCAGCTGAAGGGAAAGTCATCATGTATGGTTGGGTGCAGATCTATGGGAACGTCACAGTCTT
>JAADXF010000325.1:0-22916 GCA_023337575.1 Pythium chondricola | reverse complement strand
TCCACAGCGACCCCCGTGGCGCCGTGCGAGACGCCGCTGGCGTTCAAGGAGCGCAAGCCCGTCGAGTTCAAGCGCAAGATCTACGTGGCGCCGCTCACAACCGTGGGCAACCTGCCCTTCCGTCGGCTCTGCAAGCAGCTCGGCGCCGACATTACGTGCGGCGAGATGGCCATGGCCAGCAACCTGCTCAAGGCACAGCAGTCGGAGTGGGCGCTGCTGCGTCGCCACGCGAGCGAGGACGTGTTTGGTGTGCAGCTCGCGGGCGCCCACGGGGACCAGCTCGCCCGTGTCTGCGAACTGCTGGCCCGCGAGACGGACGTCGACTTTGTGGACCTCAACATGGGCTGCCCCATCGACATTGTGTGCAAGGCGGGCGCGGGCGCGGCGCTCATGACGCGGCCGCCGCGGCTGCTCGAAGTCGTGGCCGGTGCCCTCACCGGACTCGAGCTGGGCTGTGCGGTGGCCACGAATGTGGACCGCAGCGTCGGCCTCACGGTCAAGCTGCGGACGGGCTGGTCCGACAAGCAGCCGGTGGCCCACAAACTGCTCCGCAAGATCCAGGCGACCCGGGCGTCCCCGGTCTTTGTCAATGCCACCACGGCCGACTACCAGCTCTGTGCGCGGCAGCAAGTGGATGCCGTCACGATCCACGGCCGCTCGCGGCTCCAGCGGTACACCAAGTACGCCGACTGGGACTACGTCTTTGAGTGCAGCGACGCCCAGGACGAGTCGCTCGCCCGCGTGCCCGTCATTGGCGGCGGGGACGTGCTCTCGTTCGAGGAATTCGACGACCACCTCCAGAACGGTAAGCTCGAGACGTGCATGCTCGCGCGTGGTGCGCTGATCAAGCCGTGGCTCAGTACCGAGATCAAGGAGCGGCGCCACTGGGACATCTCGGCGGCGGAGCGCCTGGAGTTGCTCAAGGACTTTGTGCGCTTTGGCCTGGAACACTGGGGCTCGGACCAGATGGGCGTCAACCGCACACGGCGGTACCTGCTCGAGTGGCAGTCGTTCCTGTGCAGGTACATCCCCGTTGGCCTGCTCGAGGTCGTGCCGCAGACCATCAACAGCCGCCCAGCGCCGTACTATGGCCGCAATGACTTGGAGACGCTGCTCGCCAGCGACCAGGCCGTCGACTGGGTCAAGATCTCCGAGATGCTGCTGGGCAAAGTGCCCGACGGGTTCGAGTTCCAGCCAAAGCACAAGGCGAACGCCTACGCGAGTGGATAACGAACGGGGAATCTAGAGACACACGTACAGAATGCATAGAGTCATACCTGGTTGGTTGTATCGTAGGTCCAGCGTGGTGGTTACTCGGCGGGAGGGGTGCCAGCGGAGGACGGGACCACCGCCGCCTCCTCTTCCCCCTCCTCCACCTCCTCTAGGGTCTTGCGTTGAAGCGCGCGCAACTTGCGGGCCTCCTCCTGCTGCCGCTTGGCCTCCTCCTGCTGCAAGAGGAGCTCCTCCTCGCGCTTCTCCTGCTCGAGTCGCCGCAGCCGCCGTTGCTCGCGCTCAGCCTGTGCGGCTTCGCGCTCGGCCTCCTCCTTGGCGATCCGCTTGACCTCTCGCTCCTTCTCCCTCACCTCGCGCTCGGCCTCCTGCTCGACGCGTCGCAGAAACTCGGCGCGCTTGAGCTCCGCCAGCTCCTCTTTCGACAGCGCCTTCTTCTTGGCGACCTGCTGCTCCTCCTCCTGCTGCTTCTCGAGCTGCTCGATCTGCTTGACCTGGATCCGCATCGACCGCTTGCGGGGGATGGCCTCGAGGATCGCGCGGCGCGTCACCTTCTCCGCCTCCTTGGCGCGCACCTCCGCCTCCTCTGCGATCTGCTCCCCCAGCACCTCCAGGTGGTCCAGCAGGTCCTGCTCCCCGCGGCCGCGTCGCCCTTTGAGCTTCTGCAACGCCTGCAGCATCGCCAGACACGCGTCCTCCCCCTTGGCCCACAGCGTCCACTCGTGGGTATCCACCGCCAAGCGGTAGATCCGCCGCTCGTTGTAGAATTGGGGAAAGTAGAAAAAGAGGTGGCCCAGCCGGTCGCGGCCCAGCGGCTCGACGCGGAGGTCGTCCTCCTCCATCTGGCGCACATAGTCCCTGTAGTACACAAAACAATGGTCCGATGAGCGGAGGGGAGGCAGGGAGGAGATGGTAGAAACAAAAACGAAAAACTCACGTGTTGAGCGCGTCGTCCGCCACGGCCTCGCACAGGTTCAGAAGGATGCGGCAGCGGAGCACCACGGGGAGCTCCGCAAACCCTTGGTGCTGGAGCGGACACTCGACGCCGAGCCCCTCGAGCCGCGTCTTGAGAATGTCGAGCGTCAGCCACTCGTCGTCACTCAGCTCCACATCGCGTAGCTCCTCCTCTCCGTCCTCCTCTTCGGACGAGTCCAGCACAAACCGTCCGCCACCGGGGGTCTTCTCCCCCGCCTTGCGGAGCAACGCGTACCACTTGTCATAGAGCGCCGAGTAATACTCCCGCAACTGCTTGTTCCACCACTCATACTTGAGCCCAATGCCCGGGGCGAGGCACTCGCGCTCGCTCTTCTTGAGGAGGAGCTTGGTGAACACGTCCTCCAGCAGTCCGCTCCGCTCGGGGGAGAGGAGCGCCGCCTCGTACTCGAGCAGCGTGACGCCCACACGCAGCGACAGCGGCGTCTGCAAGAGCCACAGCAAGTGGCATGCCGCCGGCAGCTCCCACATACTACGCAGCGCCGCAAGCTCCTCGAAATCCACGTTCGTGCCGTGCCATTCCGCCCCGGTTTCCTCAAAGAAAGGGGTGTTGAGAGGACCGTTCTCCGCTACTTTGTCCGCCGCGGTCTTGCGCTTGCGCGGCGGAGCGGCGGGGCGTGACTTGCTCTTGGTGGTCGTCTTGGCGCGTTTCTGGGCGGGGAGCGGCTCCTCTTGTTCCACCACCTCCTCCTTCTCCTCCTCTAGTGGATCTTCCGCTTGTGCTCCACCATCTAAATTGTAAGGAGGATCAGCACATGCTCCTTCACCCTCCCCCCGATACAAGCACGAGAACACTCACCTGGAATGTTCTCCGCCGCCGCTGCAACTTGTTCTTCATCCTCTGCTGGCCGCGGTCGCTTCTTGTTTGGGTTCTTGTCCGCCGTGGAGGAGGATCCCCTCCCCTTGGCCCTGGTGCTGCTCCTCATAAGGGAGGAGCGCGTCGTGCCGTTCGCCTTGGCGGTCTTTGCCGCCGCCATGATGGTTCTCTATCGCTTCTCTACAGTATGTATGAAAATGGACGACGACGTACGGTTGCGAGGCGGCACAAAGTTTGAGACGAAAAAAAACGGAAGAGATTTTAACCAATCACCACTCTAAACCAGTAAATACTTTATCTGATTGGACGATTTCATTATTTGATTTTGGCGGGAAAAAAAACGTGGACGAAGGGGTACACAGGGTTACCGGTACACGAAATGAGCCCTACAATAATCATAGTACCATCCACAATGACACTGGTCCAAGTTCGTAGTGATCTCTCTATGCGTGGTGTTCTGTTCAAATCTATCGGAACGTGGAGCTTCTCGGCATCTGGTGGATCTTCTTGACGGGTTGCTTGGCGCCCTCGGGCTCGGCCAGCCCAGCAGCGTTGCCACCACGGACAGCCACGAACGGGTTGTACCCTCGTCCTCCGCCGCGGCCTCCTCCCCGTCCTCCTCGTCCTCCACCGTGCTTTTTGCCCCTATGGCCATTGGTTTCTGGGGTTTCCAACTTGAACTGGGCCCCAGGGACACGTTCTGAAGCTGCAGCATAGTCGAAACCCTTGGACACGATGGTTGGGTTTTCCAAAAAGGCCTGGGTCTTGTCGGCCGTCTCCTTGGCCGTGGCCACGGCCGCACTGACCGAGTTCGCAGTCGGCTGCTTCGGCACAATCTTTCTCCGCTTGTCCGCACGGTTCGAGAGCTGATACTCCTCTTTGAGAGACTTGGGCATCATCGCATCCTCTTGAGTTGTGGACGGGTTGTGTGTGCTGGCGGCTGGCGTGGCCACATTTGTGGACGCACCTGTGGACTCGGCCACACACTCGGCCACAACGAACGCCGTACCGGCCACCAGCTCTCGCACCTGACGCAACGAGTCCTCCGAGCCGTCCACATCCACCACTGCACACACGGCCGCAAAGCTCTGGCGCAAGCTCGGCGTGACGCCACTGCTTGGCTCGCCGATCGCCTTGGCCTTGCGTTGTCCACTCGTCCAGCCCTTGTACTCCTCCAGCGACGGCATGGTCTCGAGGACCGGCGCGTCCACAGTCTGCACTGCATCCTGCCTCGTTTCCTCGACCAGCCACTTGCGCTTGCGCGTCGCTGGCGCGGCGCCCTGGTCGGCCAGTCGCGTCTTCTCGGCCGAGATCATCGAGGTCAGCTCCAGCGCGTGCTTGCGGACAAGTGCGGGCACTGGGTTACACACCCGGAAGAGCTGGTCCGAGCGCAGCGGCAGCTCGGTCGCGAGCTTGATGAGCACGTGGTTGGGCATGACGTAGGCCGTGGACTCGTCCTCACGCCGCGCCACCGTGTCACGCCAGTAGTACAGCCGCGAAAACACCGCAGCCTGAAGCGCGCTCAGTTCGGGGAGGCCCACACTGGCCTGGAGTTTGTCCTGGAGTACCTCGCAGTCGGCGTCCGAGACCTCCGGCTTGGCGTACACCTGGAGACAGAGCTGGCTCGAGTTGCGCAGCGCCTCCAGTAGCAGGTTGGCGTTCGACTTGGCGCTCGCGGCGAGCAGCTCCCTTTTCATCTGGTCGTAAATGTATAGTAGATACCGCGTGTCCTCGCGTGCGTACTTGACCATGTTGCGGTCCAGCGGCCGCACACGCCAATCTGCGAGCTGGTACTGCTTGTCGGCGTCCACCCCACAGTGGCGCTTGAGCAGGTACGCCAGCGAGAACCGTGGGTACTGCAGCAGCCTCGCGGCCTGGCCCGTGTCAAACAGGTTCACCACGTACAGTCCTAGGTCGCGCTGGAGCCAGAGGATGTCCCTGTCGGCACCGTGGAGCACTTTGACCTTGCGCGGGTCACAGAACACACGGTTGAGCACCTGCAGCTTGCCACGCAGCGCCAGTGTGTCCACCAAAAAGTCTGCACGCGCCGTGGAGATCTGCATCAGACACACGAGTCCTAGGAACGACCGGTAGCTGTGATGTTCCAGGTCGACGGCGACCACCGGCGCCGCACTCAGCGCCGTCACCATGTCGGCGAGCTTGGCGTCCGTGTCCACCCACGTGTACGCTGCGTCTTCGACCGCGATCTGTTCGTAGGGCGTCTCGGCCGCCGCCACCTGCCAGTCGGCGTAGGTCAACGACGTGATTTCGGCGTCGTACGGGTGGCGGGTCTCCATGTCGTCCTCGGTCGCCATCATCTTCTCCTCGTGCTCGGTCGTGTGGAGCGCGTGCACTTTCTCACGCAGCTTGGATACGAATGGACGGGTGGAATTGTCGATTGGTGGTGCGTCGAATGCGTCCTGTGGCTTGCCCGACACACGGGAGTGGAGCGCCGGCGAGGCGCGCGGTTGCGTGGCGGTGGGGTCGGCGGTGGTGGTGGTGGTGGGGTCGGCGTTCATCGTCTTCTTGCTCTTCTTGCTGTCGAATACCATGGGCTTGTTCTCGAGCTGCTTGGTGCGGTCGGTCGTGGCCGCGTCGCCACGCGCCGCGATCTCGAGCTGGCGAGACGCGTCGTCCAACAGCGAGTCCACGAGGTCGGTCAGGCTTGGCTTGGGCTCGGGGCCTTCGAAGAGCTCCCTGCTGTCGTCATCGTCGTCGTCATTGCTGTCTTCATTATCACTGCCATCGTTATCGTCGGCGTTGGCGCTCTTGCGCAGCCGCCAGAGCAGGCGCTGGACGCGCGTCGCCGACGCCGCGGCCTTGGCGGCGAAGTCGGCGCTGAACTTTGTGTGGAAATGGTAGTCGTCGTCCTCAGAAGGCACGGCGTTGGAGCCCTTGACTGCCAGCAACACGTTGCGGTAGAGCGCGTCCACAAACTGCGTGGCCTCGCTCTTGGCCGGCGCAGCATTCGGCGTCGCCATGGTGACACTTGTAGCTGTTAAACCCTTGGGGGCTTGGTGCCGGTTGCGTTTGACTGGAACACATTGGTTCACCTTCGCGTCACCTTCGTGCGACAATCACTCTGAAAGTACCGGTACTGGACCGGTTTGTCCGTTATGGAAGGAAGCCACAATTTGTTGAATGGCGCTTACCACGAGCTCACATCCGCAGCAACAGTGACTTCGATGGCGTCATCGCCGTCACGGCGGCCGCGCGAATGGAGCGCGCTCGTTGCAGCCATGCGCGACCCAGCGCGCAGCGACTTCGCGTTCGTCCCGCATCGGTACCTGCAGCCACCGGGTGAATCGCTGCTGGCCTCGCCCAGCGAGACCACGCCCATCAACGGCAGCGCCAAGCCACACGACCACCGCAGTGCTAATAGTGGGCCGTGGCGACGGTGTGGACTCGGTGCATGCGGCGCTTTCCATGCACAATCGAATGCGTTCTTCTGGCTGCACGTGGTGGCCATCGGACTCGCCGGTATGTGCGCCGCGTGGCTCGCGCTCTTCCCCATCGCACCCAACCGCCTCTACAACATGCAGGTGGACGTGTTCAACTCCAACCACACGCACACCGAGTTCTTCTATCAGCCATGCGTGTACCTAGGCGTCGTGCTCGGCGCTGCGATCGCTGGGTACCTTGGAAACCGCCTTGGACGCGCGGGAACCCTGGAGATGGCAGCAGTGCCCTACGTGCTTGGGTGGATCCTACACGCCGTGGCGCTCGGCGAGATCACCGTGCTGCTTGGTAGATACATGCTCGGTGCATCGGCTGGGATGATTGGAGTGATCGTACCGATCTACATGGCCGAGATCAGCGCCGCTCGGTCCCGAGGACGCCTCGTGTGTGTGCTTGCAATCATCACCACGCTAGGGCGGCTATGCTACCTCGGCCTGGGACTGCTCTTCATCCATTTGAGCCACCAGTACGTGGGGTTTAACCTGAGCGAGTGGAAGGTGTTATCGATGGTCGGTGTGGTCCCAGGTATCGTGCTGCTCTTGCTGATGCAGCGGTTGCCCGACTCACCGACGTGGTTGGTCGCCCGCCACGACGACCGCGAAACGGCGTTCGCTGTCATCTTTGAGCTCTTCAATCGGAGCTACGAGCGCGCCGAAAACGAAGTCAACGGTTTGATCCACGCCAGCGTCGTCTCCTGTGAAAAGCACACGCACCACGGCGCATTCTTCCGCCCACTCTGGCTCTGTGTGGGGCTGTTCGTGCTGCGTGCTGTCACCAGTGCACTCATCCAGCCATCCCTCAGCTCCGCCACGGCCAACTCGTTCTCGGTCTCGATCTTCGGCGTTGGACTCATCGTCAACGACACGGACCAGTTGGTGATTCTGTCGGTCTTGCTGGTCGCGTCCATGGTCGGAATTATTGCGTGCTTCTTCATCATCGACCTACGTGGCCGCGTGATGGCCCTCCAGTCCGGGTGCACGCTGGTGGTCCTCGGCTGCCTGCTTATCCTGTTCAACGCATACAGAGACACCGCCAGCGCCAGTGTGAAGGTGACTGACCAGGGCTCGGCCGCACTCCTACTCATCACTGCTGGCCACCAGCTCGGCCTGGCGATCGGCCCGGTCGTGGTGCTGGGCGAGCTGTTCCCAATGAAGCGTCGGGTAGGCGCTGCCAGCTTCGTGGTGATCGCCGAGGCGTTCACACAACTCGCACTTGCGTACGGCGTCCCGTGGCTGCGAGCGACGCTGTCCTTCTCGTACTTGTTCATGCTCTGCGTGGTGGTCGTGCTCGTGGCGAATGCAATCGGTGTCTGTATCGCCTGGTTCTACCTGCCCGAGACCAGCCAGCGGAGCCTTCAATCGATCGAGGCGATTTTGAGTGGCTGGTACCCGGAGACGCCGCAGCTGGGCCAGTCCCGCGTTCGTCTGACCCACGCCGGTGGCGGCGACGATGCGGTCACGCCCCGTGCCTACGGCACTTAAAATTGGGGAAAAGAATTTGAATATAAAATGAACTTTGATTGCAATAAATTAGACACTATATTGGCAGGTGGGGTAGGGGCCTATCATCACTGCTGCACGTGGACCGCCTACTGCTCGAGCCTGGAGATGACCTCATCGTACGAGCGGCACCACCACGACTTGGTGCGGTACTTGATGCGGCCAAAGTAGCCCGTGGAGCCGCCGAACGCGTGCATGTGGACGTGGTCGATACTGTTGAACGGCGGCACGTGGAACGCGAAGCGATAGTCCTCGTCGTCGGCCTGGCTGTGGTGGCTGTGATGGTTGTGATGGTGCTCCTGCTGCTCCTGGTCGTCGTCCAGGTCGGTGACGGTCAGGGCGGGGAACTCGTCGCCGCAGCACGTGCCCTCCTGTGTCGAACACTCGGCCGTGTCCTTGGTGTCGTGGTTGACCATGATCGTATTGCCATCACTACAGGTTTTGCGCGGGTGGTTCATCGTGTCCTGGGGTAATGTGCGTAGCACGTGTTCGGCGACCGCGCGCATGCGACGCACGAGGTCGACGTGGTTCACCGTGAGTTGGTTCACATTGCGGATGTGGGCGCGCGGCACGATGAGAATATGGGACGGCACGATGGGCCGCAGCGGGCGAAAGACCACGAGCGCGGCGTCTTCATACAGGAGCTGCTCGTCGCGGACGCGCAGGATCTCGCAGAAGCGGCAGGTGACGACGTGGCCGTCGGCGTTGTACCGCACGCCCTTGCTCTTGGAGCGAACGCCGACGTGGAGGCGAAGGGACCGGTGAACACCGCCGCCTCCACTGCGCGTGGGGGACGTCGAGGGCGAGTGGGTGGGATCAGCGAGCGCTCGGTTGCCTTCTTTGTTGGGGGAGACAGCGTGAGCACAGCCACTCGCGTCCGCTGGAGGGGCCGCGCGGTCGTCCGACACGCGGGAAGAGATCGATGTGAGCGGCATGATCAAACGGAGGAGTTCGAGGGAAGTCCGCGGGCAGAGGCGACGACAGAGGACAAGGGGGAGAGAGAGGGGGGCGCTGTGTGGGCACGTGTCCGTCGGCACGCGGTAGATCTCGGCAACAAAGGCCCGACGCCCGACACTGATGGGCGCTTCTGGTGGCCGCGACTTGAGCAGAATGGAAGGAGGGCCCCGTCGGGGTGGCCGCGTGAGGCAGGCGGGCAGGCATGAGGGGAGCCCTTCCCAGCACCAGCCATTGGTTATAACTGTGATCAAAATCAGAAACTGCGTGCTCTATGTGCATTTTAGGATGCGTTTACGCCGGTTAGGGATCGTCGAGTCCAAGTTTAAACATATGTAATCGCCGTTTCAGTCGAAACTGGAGACGCCCCTGCCCATCTCAGCCATTCCAACACGGGCCAGTATTCGGAGCCATCACTTTTTTGGCTCCAGATCAAAAGGTGTTTCAAGCCACCACGATGAAAGAGGAAATAGGCGTGGGGTCCTCCAGGACCTGCGTGCGCTTCCGCGCTCAATAAGAGTTGCGCCTACATAGACACAGCGCCACATCTAGGTATATCCGAAGAGCGCAGACGACTTCATTTTGATTCAGCGTACGCTATTAGCTAGGTTTGCGTTCAGTTCTAGCCTTTTGTGGCAGAAATGCCACAGCAGGCGTTACTAACGCCTCCAGACCATGCGCTGGACCACAGGACCGAAAATCTGGATCAGTACCATATCCATGGTACCGTATCCCAAATTCTGGAGTTTGACAAGTTCAAGTTTATCATCTCCATGATCAAGATGTGCCTGATCGGAAGGAATGCGACGAACACGTTCCGCGAGTCCAGTCCAGTTGGCAGCTCATCTCAGGGTTCAGTTGTGTTAAATCTCTTCTCTGTGGTGGCCACTGGAGAGAGCCAAACGCACTTGAAGTTCACTGGACGCTTGCCTCTGTGGGTCCCCCAAAAGGGCGATTTCGAAGAGTGCAGGTTGAAGTCGTAAATCCGGATGTGGGGCAGGTCACCTGACTCAGGTGTATTGTATGTTAATTTATATCCACAGCAGACCATTCGGAAGCTGACGACTCGACGCTTGAACTTTTCGAATGGGGTGCCTGCCTCCGAATTCAAGACTGCATGCATGGCAGGGTGGATCTTGACAGGCTTCACCAAGTTGTGAGCCATTCATCAGTTCTGAACTTATCGGTGCTATCCACCGCCGCGATCCTCACATGGTGATCCGTGATCCGTGATCCGTGATCCGTGATCCGTGATCCGTGATCCGTGATCCGTGATCCGTCCTCAGCGAGCGAGCTCTCTTGACAACACAGAGCTCTGCGTATTCAACTCTGAGTTCCGACATCTCTACCGACCTGGATAGAGTTCGCGATCCATCCAGCAGCGCTAGTCCAGCTCTGAATTTTTTAATCCTCCTACACTGTATTCATTTACGAATGAATACAGTGTAGGTGATTTCCAGGACACTGAGTTTGAGTTAAGCCAATGCCCTCGATCGTTGCATGGTCCAGGCCCTGGACTCCAGGGCGTGCAATGATCTACTGTATTATCATGATTCATGCTGTTCAATGCCTCTGCATGAATCTTGCCGCGTGTAGAGGCCGTTGGCTCGCGAGTGAATTCCTTGGGTGCGCACGCGGTATGCTGCATACTATGCAGGCCGAATGGAACTGGATAGTCCAACGGGTTTATCCAATTCAGCAGCATCGAAAGAGTCATGTTGCTGGGTGGTCAGGACTCGGTGATCCACGAGCCAGAACTGGAGGATACAGTACAGAAAACGACTGTAACATTTCTAATCGACCATCGCCGGCTTTGGTGATCTACCTGCATAGTGCAGTGCACAGTCCAGTGCACTTGCCCGCCAGCGAACGCATCGTGGGCATAGACCGGGCGATGCCTCGTCGTGGTGTGGGTCAAGCAAACGAGAGAGACACGCACCGAAGTCTTTTGCGTGGGCGACGCATGCGTGTCTCCCGCCACCTTCGTCATTCGACGATGCTGTCTGAGTTTGGACCAATGACGGGAAGCCTTGCAACCACCATCGGTGATACCGTCCTACAACGCGGCATTTAGACCAACCAGAACCGTGGGAATCGGTCTGGAGAGTCGGCATCGTTGTGTTGTACGCAGCCGAGATCTGTGGAACATGGATCATTTCCTACGCGTTTGCGTCCAGAGCGCGGTCCAAACACCGAGCAAAGTGTACGTGGCCAAGTGCCACTTTCACTAAGCAAGCTTTGGTATTTCTGCAGTTTGGACTCGCCCTCCAAACTTTGGAGGGCGGATTGCCCTAATCCCTAATTTCGAAAGTGGAACAAAAGCGAGCGGCCAATAAACGGAGCAACACGCAACTTGTTCATGCTCTACAGTACAGAGCCAACGCGCAGTTGACCGTGGCGTGGTCGTCAGTTCTGTGGAACGAAGCCTGCGTTCCCGCTTCAAGTCTATGTGGGCGTCGTCGTCAGTCCACCCTCTCACGTGCGGTGCCGTCCTGTCTGCTTCCGGTCCAAGAAAGACCTTTCTCGGCCAGAATCTGGCACTCCAGAGAAGGTCTATCCGGTCCACATCATTTCACGTTTCGACTTGTCCGGAAGAAACGCTGCGCGTATATGCCGACCGACAAGACCATGACCTTGAGCAATTACGAGTCGATGGGCGCGGTCGCCTCGGCGCTGTATGGCGACGTCTACAAGCTTCGGCACCGTGCGACCGGCGAGATGGTCGCGCTCAAGCACATGGACCTGCGCTTTGCGGCAGCGCGTCGCACCAAAGATTCGCATAAACTCATCGAAGAAGATGTCGTTGCCGAGGTGCAGACCAACATGAAGCTGCGTGCGCTGGGTGGCCACGCGCATGTAGTCGCGATGTGCGAATGCCTCAGCGATGACCAGAGCGTCGCACTGCTCACCGAGTGGTGCGACAAGGGCGAACTGCTTCAGGTGGTCAACTCGCGTGGATCCATGCTGTCCATTGAGCTGGCCATGCGGTATTTCTACCAGATCACGCAGGGACTCGCGTTTCTTCACTCGAATGGCATCGCGCACCGAGACCTGTCACTGGAAAACGTGCTCGTGGATGGCGACGACGTGTGCAAGATCAGTGACTTTGGCATGGCCACACCGTCCACACGCGTGCGCGCCACGGGCATCGGCAAGATCCACTACATGGCCCCAGAGGCCTGCCGTGACCTCGACCGCGACGACAGCTTCTACAACCCATTCGAGGCCGACATGTGGGCGCTCGGCGTGATCCTCCTCACGATGCTCACGGGCCAGTACCCTTTCGACCATGCACTCGAGAGCGACGCCAACGTTAGGCAACTCGCCAACTTTGGGATCCAGCACCTTCTGGATCGGTTAGACTTTGAGACCGAAGGGTGCGAGGACATTGTGGACGTCCTCGGCCGTCTGCTGGCGGTGGACCCTGCGCTCCGCCCGACGGCGGAGGAGCTCCTCCGTCACGAATGCTTCGACGTCTTCCTCGTGTCCGACGACGAGCAGTTCGAGGACGAGGGAGCGGAGGAGGACATTTACTACGCGGTCGGTGACGAGGAGATGAACAAAGCCTACGACGCTGTGAACATCAACCCAGCAGAGAAGGAGGATGGAGAGGAGGACGTCCGCCCTGCGTCCCCTGTGTTCTCCTTCGTCCCCCCGCGGGCATTCCAGTACAGCACGGGTGGTCTTTTCGCCCAGCGGCGGCCGGCACCCATTGACATCAGTCCCAACCGAGCATCGTGCACATTTGTGTCCTCCCATTCCTCCAGGAAGTCTCCTGTGGTGCTCAAGCAGGATCGGGCGGACACTGGGGGATCCCCCAAGCTCCGCACGTCGGTGGTCAACATGCGCAGCCGCTGCAGTACCAAGAAATGTGTCTTCCGCGGCATGCTTGACGGGGTTTTCCGGCGGAAGAAAGCCCGCGCAACGACCTCCTCCTCCTCCTCCACCACCTCGACCGTCGCGTCATCCACACGCCTGTGTTGACCCCCTCCCCTTACGGCTTCTGTACTCTAGCCATTCAAGCAAATCCCCACTATTTACTCACCACTAGCCATATTGATGCAATGAATTCAATTGTGTGTTGCGTCAACCATTACAACTCGTCCTCTCCCCTCCCTTCCTCTTCATCGTCTTGCTCCTCTTGTTCATCCTCAACAGTCATCCGCAACAGTGACGCAATCGGCGTCAGTAGATCCTCGCACTTGTCTCGATGGTCGTTGTAGACGCCTTGCATGGCATGTTTCAAGTCTGCGGTCCAGTTTCGCAGCGCGTCCGCCGTGGAGGACGATGATGACTCCCCCGTGCCTCTCGTCATACTACTCTTCTCCGTCTTGTCCAAGAACGCGAGCAAGTGGCACGCGTGGAACACCACCGCTCGCTCCGCCACCTCCATCCGCCCAGAGGACGCACACAACGCGTCCACAACACACGTCACGAACTCCTCCACAGAGCGGAGCTCGCCCTCCCGCTGGAGACCGAACGCCACGCACTCGGTGGCCAGAAGTGCCACCAGAGAGAAGAGATTTCGCCAGCGACCCACAAGTTGCGTGTCGACATCCATGTTCCTCTCCGCTTCTCCTCCTCCTCCACGCCGACGCTTGCCATTCGCCTTCCCTGGCTTTTCGATTCCAGCGACCAGCTCCACCCGTAGTACCAGCAGCAATCGTCCGATCCAGTCGAGGAGTTTGGCGAGTGCGAGCGGAGGGGAGAAGAACGCGGACGGCTGCAGCTCCGCCAGGGCGTCCTTATGGTTGGACGTTGACGTCGTCTTGGCCGCGTCCAACAGCGCCGAGGTCTGTTGTGCCACGCTCGTCGACTCGGTCAGAACCAGCAACTTTGCGTGAACCTCCAGCAGTCGCAGCACACCGAATGCGTTCACTCTGCACAACGCAGTGACCTCTTCCACATCAAGCTCCAGCAATGGGGACGCTGCCGCCTTCGTCGCGACCACAAGTCGATCCATCAAGTGCTTGGGACACGGCTGCGTCATGGACTGGATGATGTACTCGGCGGCATTGAGTGCCACGGTCGGCTGGAGGCGGTACGCTGCGTGCATCTTGCTCTTCTGTTTCTTGTCTGCGACGTTGTCCACGACCACGTACTCATCCTCTCGCCATTGTGCGAGCACATCTTCGATCTTGGCAACAAGGAACGGAAGCTGGTGCCACTTGGAGAGGCAGTCGATCATCGAGTCGAGTAGCTTCTTACTGCACGACGAGTTCATGGCCATGAGGCGCTCAACCAGTGGCTCCAGTAACTCGCCTTCGGACAACTCACCCAGGTACCCGATGGTCTGCCAGATCGCACTGAGTGCCTCCTGGTCGAACGGTCTGCCCTGGCCGTAGGCCAGCAACAGCGTCTCCAACGTGTCTGCGGTCACTTGCTGCGCCAAGAATGACTTGCACTCGGCGAATCGCTCGTCGTTGAGAACTTTGACGTGGACGCTCTTGATCAGACACGCCATGATCTCCAGGACCACAATGCTGCCCACATCGCTAAAGCTCTCGTCGTCCTCATCGCCGTCGTCCGTGTCACTACCACCACCATCTTCCACGGTGCTGTTGCCACCGTCGTCGAGTGCCTTGAGCCGCCTGGCGACAAAGTTGAGCGAGCAGCGACACAGCAACGCAGCCAGCTTGCACACGGACCCGACGGACGCGTGCTCGGCGACGTGGCTGTAAAACACCATGGCCGCCTCCGGGTTCTTCTTGACCAGTGCGAGACATCGCGCGACCTGCGACGAGCCGCCGACGCCCTGTGGGAAGTACGAGTTGAAGAAGAGCAGGACGAGCTGCTTGCACACGGCCACGCTGTCGCAGTCCTTGATGAGTCGATCCAGCAGGTCGTCCACAGCCACGACGTCGTAGAAATGGAGGTTGCGGATGCTCTTGATACGCACCAGCAGCGCGGCAAACTCGGCACGAACTCGCTCGTTCCGGTCGTTGATCAGCGGCGCGAGCTGCATTGATTGGAATGGGATGTCAGTCGTACGCATGTGACAGACTAGGTACCAAACTCACCATGGGCAGCAGTGGTTTGAGGATGGCGTGCGAGTTGTGGTTGTCCAGAATGAACTGGAGGGCCTCGAACACGGCGGCTCGTACACCACTCGAGGACACATCGTTCACCAAGTCCACCACGAGCTTGGAGATGAAGCATCGGATCGTCTCGGCGGGCAGCAGCTCCCAGTACACGGACAGCACCTTGGCGACGCCATGGATCGCAGCAATGCGCACAGCTGGGTGCGAGTCACCCAGCAGGTCCTCGAATGCATCAAACTGTTTCTGCAGTGCTCGATCCAACAGCTCATTGTTGAAATTCGGGTCACGGAGGGGAAAGTTGTCGAAGAGCAGCACGGCAGCCTGGCGTCGCACCGAGTCGTTGGCCGCCTTGACGCCGCGCCAGAGGATCGGACTGCTGATACGGTACAGCATCTCGTCCACGCCGGCGTGGCGCTTGTTGTCGAAGAAGACCTGAAGCACTGTACGCACGCCGGCGAAGAGCGAGAGGCTGCTGGCGTGGACAGCATCGTGGACGTACCGCTGGATACACTCCTCCTCGATGCAGGCACGAACCAACTCGGCATCCTCCTTGCTACTCTTGGGGTTGCCCACCCACGCTTTGAAGTAGATGGCACCAAATTTCTTAAGGATCGACTTGCGTTGGTTCGGAATCTGGTTGCGGATCGTGGCATTGATGTCCAGGATGAATGGGACGTGGAACTCAAAGAGGAAGCCTAGGAAGGCGACGGCGTCCGGCGACCGAAAGAAATTGGGCTGAATAAAACAGCGCAACAGGATGTCACGCAGCAGCCTAGCCAGTGGAGACAGCATGGGTGGGTCAGTAGGGTACGTTACACAGGTCTCGTTCAATCGTACCGTACCCGCTCGAGTCGTCCTGGAAGTCGAGTTCCAGCAGCGCGTCACGGACGATGTATAACCGACGGATTGGGTGGCGCTTGGATGCGAAATGGTCCGAGTTCTGTGCATCGTATGAGCGCACGATGAGGTATGGCAGCATCTGCGTGATCATGGTGTTGCAGTCGTCGGTGTATCGTGTGGTCCACACAGCTTCGCACAAGGCCGAGATCGCGTCCTGGGCATTCTGTACGCTCGATGGCTCGCCCTTGAGTCGTAGCAAGTGGCCATGGAGCACTGTGACGAGCCCAAGCACTCTGTCCTGGTCCACGGTTGCGAGCTGCTTCTCTTCCAGTACGAGAATCGTGGCGAACGCCGCCGCTGCCTCGAGCACGAGCAGCTCCTCGTCACTCAAGGAGGCCTGCTGGCTCAGATGCTGCTCGACGAAGACACGCGCGACATCGCAGAACTCGTGTAGCGTCTTACGAGGCAGCGCACAGAGCTGCTCGTCGACAGAGGCGACGCTGTCGCAAGTATCGGTCGTGTTGGTGGCCTTCTTCTTCCGTGAGTTGGCTTTGCGGAGCTGTTGGCGGCGGGTCTCCAGCACGAGTGCGAGCGGCACCGCGTCGGTGGAGTCAGAGCTGCAGAAGATACTGAGCGCTTCGGCGACCATGTCGCTGCGCGCGGTCGCGACGGCGGCACGCGGAATCATCTCCGTTGCCGGCGCCATATTGACCCTCTTACTGTATTTTGGCGCGGGTGGAATTTGAAATTTGCGTCGCTTTGATGGGGAGGGCACTCGAGCGAGGGGGTGCAGAGTGATGGTCATTCTGGTGGAAAAAGAGTATCTATCCTTTTCATCCAATCGATTCTATTCTTTGTCTGAGAGAGCATTTGGATTGGCTGAAATCCAGTTGCAATCGTTGTGTGGGGGGCTCAGACCACACGATTTTCCATAAAGCGCAAAAGGGGAACCCAAAGCAGAGAAGTAAAGATGGAGACGGCGGATCTCGTAGTGGATGGCACGCGCACGACGGGCAAGGACGTGCGTGAGCAGAACGTGACGGCGGCGGTGGCGATCGCCAACATCGTCAAGAGCTCGCTCGGACCCGTGGGCCTCGATAAGATGCTCGTGGACGACATTGGCGACGTGACCATCACCAACGACGGCGCGACGATCTTGAAGCAGCTCGAGGTGGAGCACCCGGCGGGCAAGGTGCTCGTGGAGCTGGCCGGTCTCCAGGACCAGGAGGTCGGCGACGGCACGACGTCGGTCGTGATCATCGCCGCGGAGCTGCTCAAGCGCGCGAACGAGCTGGTCAAGAACAAAATCCACCCGACGTCGATCATCGCCGGCTACCGTTTGGCGATGCGTGAGGCGGTCAAGTACATCAAGGAGAACCTGAGCGTGCCAGTGGATACGCTCGGTCGGGCGTCGCTTGTGAACGCGGCCAAGACCAGTATGTCGTCCAAGATCCTTGGCCCCGAGTCGGATTTCTTTGCCAACCTCGTGGTGGACGCCGTCACGTCGGTCAAGGTAACCGAGGAGGGCGCCAAGGGCAAGAGCAAGGCGCGGTACCCGGTGAGCTCGATCAATGTGCTCAAGTCCCACGGAAAGAGTATGCTCGAGACGCAGCTGGTGGATGGCTTTGCGTTGAACTGCACCAAGGCGTCCCAGCAGATGCCGACGTACATCAAGAACGCCAAGATTGCGTTGCTGGATTTCGATCTTTCGCGCCACAAGACCCCCATGGGCGTGTCGGTCGTTGTGAATGATCCAAAGGAGGTCGAGCAGATTCGTCAGCGCGAGATCGACATCACCAAGGAAAAGATCCAGAAGATCATCGACGCCGGTGCGAACGTGATCCTCACCACAAAGGGTATCGATGACGTGTGTCTCAAGTACTTTGTCGAGTCGGGCTGCATGGGGGTGCGTCGTGTGAAGAAGGAGGACCTGCGCCGCATCGCCAAGGCGACGGGTGGCCAGGTCGTGCTCACGCTCGCCGACATGGACGGTGAGGAATCGTTCGACCCTGCGACGCTCGGGGAAGCCGCTGAGGTGTCGGAGCAGCGAGTGGGTGATGGGGAGCTCATCTACATCCAGGGCTGCAAAACGCGTCAGGCGACCACGGTTGTGCTGCGTGGCGCGAACGAGAACCTGCTCGACGAGATGGACCGATCGATGCACGACTCGTTCATGGCTGTCAAGCGCATGCTCGAGAGCAACCAGCTCGTCGCCGGCGGTGGTGCGGTGGAGACGGCGCTGTCGATTTACCTTGAGAACTTTGCCACGACGCTTGGCTCGCGTGAGCAGCTCGCGATCGCCGAGTTTGCCGATGCACTCCTAGTCATTCCGAAGACGCTGTCGGTGAACGCGGCCAAGGACGCGTCCGAGCTCGTCGCGCGTTTGCGTGCGTACCACAACACATCACAGAGCGACCCGACGAAGCGAGACCTGCGCTTCTCGGGCCTGGACCTGCTCGAAGGCGCGGTGCGCGACAACTTGGCAGCCGGCGTCGTGGAGCCTGCGATCAGCAAGATCAAGAGCCTGCGCTTCGCAACCGAGGCGGCCATCACCATCCTGCGAATCGACGACATGATCAAGCTCAACCCCAAGCAAGAGCAGGAGCAGTAAAGGCGCCGACCTGTGTGCGTGCCTGGTATTAATATACCAGGCAAGCATACAAACCGGTGTTGTTCCCCGATAGTAGCCTCTCCCCACCCTCGTTTTCCCATAAGTAAACAACCTTTCATTTTGCATCCACTGCGACGGTATCTACAGCACTACCCGTCCACCTCGGCAGCAGCCTCGTCGGCCAGACGCTGCTGCTTGAGAGCGACCGCGGCGAGTCGCTCGTCCTCAGTGATCCATTCACCATCCAGTGTCTTCAAGTGCGGCAGCCAAATGATCATGTTGAGTCGGTAGCTGTCGCTGTCGACGACCGGGTTCAGCGACAGGTCCAGCGACGTCAGGTACTCGAGTGTCGCGAGCTTATGGATTGCGTCCATCGAATCGAGCTACGCCAACAAGATCAGTCAGTGCCCATGGAGATAGATACTGTAGTAGGGCAAGGGCACTCACGTTGTTCTGGCGAAGCGACAGGGAAGAGAGAGCGGTGAAGACCTCGATCCCAGCCACCGATGTCAGCTTGTTCTCACTCTGCCAAAACAGCTCAGACTGTGTGTATAGGTAGTGTGTGTGATGATAGAATCACACCAAGCACGCACCAGGTCGAGCTGTTCGAGTTTGGGGGCTGCTACTTCACCCGCCAGCGATGTGATGCTCTCCACCGCGTTGCGCGCGACGTCGAGATGAGTCAGCGACGGTAGACCACCGACGCCAGCGAGGCTCTCAAGCTGATTGTCTATGTGGATACAATGGCGTCAGCGACGATGGGAGCACTGGGCATCGTCAGAACACTAGAGGACAGTATTAATACTGAAGTACCAGTAACTTTGAGTGAGGAGAGGCTGCTGTTGGCGAATCCTTGCAGCGTGGTGAGCTGGTTCTGCGATAGATCGAGTGCCTGGAGATAGGCGTTGGCGAGGGCAGTCGGCGGCGAGGCGATGGCGTTCTCGCATAGGTTGGCGACCACGAGGTACGGCAGATCGCCCAGGGCCGAGGCGTCGGCGATCTGGTTCTTGGAGACATCCAGGAACTGCAAATGTGAGTACGAGCGAAGAGCTTCTAGTGATGACAGCGCCTTGTCGACGGCGTCGAGGGCAGTGAAGGCGAAGCCGGAGTCGTCCACGGTGCGGTCCAGCTTGGAGAGACCTTCCATGATGATCTCGTGCTGTGCTGCGAGTGCTGCAGCGTTGGTCTCGGCATCAGCATCCACGGTAACGTCTTCACTGACGACGGGGTCGGCTACTTGCTCGTCTTGGTCCATTGTAGCTAACGTTATAATAATCGGCCAGCGTCCATGTGTCGCTTGGTGCCTTGGGTATAATGTGGTGGTGTGGACCACATCACACGGATCTTGAAAGGTCGCGGGTGCATCCTCACGTGAAGATACTCGGGCTCGCGATGGCGTCGACTGGTGATGGCAGCGTGACGCCTATACTACGCTCGCCACGAGGCTCATTGCAGGCGGCAGTCGCTCCATTTGCGGCGTCCGATGAACAGTGTGGGTGCTGGTAGTAGAACCAGTGGACCTAGTCGGGGCTATAACTGACGATGGTGGTGGTGCAGATTTACCGTGGAAGATTGCGTTCCGCGTGCAGTTTCAGTCCGACAAGTTTGGTCTACGCTTTCACCCGGCGCAGTTTCCTGACACGGGCAATGGCGTCTACACTATCCGCGTGCTGGAGCTCAACAAGGTAGAGTCATTTTGTATTAGAAACTTCCTCTCCGATCTGATGACGTCCCTTGGGATAGAACCCCAATGGATCAGGTCCTGCACAGCAGTACAATGCCTCGCTCAAGCCAGGACAAGAACATCTGTAGGTGTGCGCTAGTCAATGGCTCACTACGTAGTCCCCCCTTCACTGATCGACCCTGGATGCAGCCAATTGCGACCAGGACTGTACCTGACCCATATTGGCGATGTCCACCTCATCGACATGCCATGCGAGCAGGTCATCAACAGGTACCATCTTGAGATCATGATACCAGCCTACAAGCCCATATACTGACGGTAGCGTCTCCTCGCTTCACACGGCAGCCTCCAGTCGGCGCCACGACCCGTGACGCTGCGGTTCATTGATGTCGAAGCAGGTGTGGTCACTCCCCACGAGCTGCGCGACGCCCTCAAGCTCGACCCTGTGGACAATGCTCCAACACTCGTACACGAACCTACTCACAAGGCGCCACCCCTGTCACCGAGCAAGGCACCACCTGACCCGAAGGCGCCAGCAGTAGCTGCAGCAGAGCCAGCGGCGGCGATACAGTCGCCGACAAATGCCAGTGCTGCATATAAGATCATCTTGCTGGGGACCTCCGGCGTCGGAAAGAGCAGCGTACTCGCTGTTGGCGTGCACGGTGACGACGCGTACGTTGAGCGTCGCGCAACGACACTCGAGGCCGAGTTCGGCAGCTTCGAGACGCCCGATCCAGACATGTCTACTAGAAATGTACGTGACACCCTCTCTTGACAATCGACAGCGTGATGGTCCGACTGACCTTTCTGTCTAGAAAATCAAAGCGCGTATCTGGGACACTGCTGGGCAGGAGCGGTACCGTGCGATCACACGGTCGCACTACCGTCGTGCGGATGGCGCGTTGCTGGTGTACGATGTCGCAGAGCCAGAGTCGTTTGAGAAGCTGAGCGAATGGCTCAAGACACTGAAGGAGACTGCCGCTGATTCACTCAAGTCGATCATGGTGATTGAGAACAAGATCGACCAGCTCCCGGATCCAGCGACGCATCGAACGCGCACGGCCGACTTTGTCCAGGAGAAGGACGTACAGGCCTTCTGCGACGAGCACGGCCTGCTGTTCGCGAGAACAACCGCCAAGCACAACGCGATTGCATTCAAATGGCAAGGTCAGAAAATCGGCGAAGCATTTAGCTCGCTGCTGCTTCACATCCACGCGACAACCCTGGCTCGAGGACTGCATGGTGCTACGTCTACCACTACTGGAGGAGCGGTGGTGACAGAGACGATCGAACTCTCCGCGTCCGCTCCATCGACGGTACAGGCGAAGACCATAGGTGACTGTGGTTCGTGTGGTCGTTCGCAGTAGTGAAGGCGTCGGCTACGTGGATAGAAAGATGGGTGGAATGGATTGATCACTGACTAAGGTGGTGGTGCTGCTGTTGCTCCCTGCAATACTGGCTCGGACATTGATGCACAGGAGCAATGAACCCACTGCGGTCTAGCTCGTCCAGGTAGCCATCGTACTCGACCCTGGAGCAGATAGGACCCGCGTCGAGGAGATGACTGCGCCAATGTGGATGAGCTGCATGCATACTATGCCTTGTAGTGAATGGACCACTCACCTGAAAGCGTGCTGCACAGCGATGCCAGCTAGCACACACTCTGTGCTCGGCAGACTCGCCGCGTACGTTGGTCGATCGCTGTTGTCGTCTGCCTCCACTGGTACACCCGTCGCCGAAATCTTGAGGATCTTTCGTTTCTCAAAGCACTGCAGACACGCTGACCGTCCGGGCACGACGGACAGAATGTCACCTGAGATGCCATTCTTGCCAGGCACGATGTAGACAAGCTGGACGCCAAACTCGCAGCAGAGATCGTTCAACGCCATCGCCATCTCTGGGTACGCTCCGCACAAAAACACAACGTGGAAACACATCTCGTCGTCGAGTCCGTCGTCATCTACTACGTCTCTGAGTCCAGATGATGGTCGTCTTGATGGCGCATGCGTATCTCTCTCGCTGTCGTTTGCATCGTCGTCGTGGCTCTCGCCGTCATCTGACTTACTCGTGTCGTCTTCCTCGTCATCATCGAGCATCGCCGTAAGCGCTTCCACGATGATGGACGTGTTTGCCAGGGGCACGCCAAGCGAGAACACGTTCACCTCTGGATTCAACTGTCGTGCTGTCGCTGCGACGTGGTGGTCCCGTGGCTTGCCAACGTCTTGGACGTAGTACGTGGCATAATCCAAGTCGCCTCTGCCGATCTCGGTCGCATCCCCGACAACGAGGCGCTTGACGCCGCTGCAGCGTCTAGTTAGTCTTACATCGGCCATGTGTATGAGACCTGCTACGTACGATCGGCAGAGCGCGTCAGCGATCAACGCGCCGACGCCTTGCAGCCCCAGGACGACGGCCCCTACCTTTTGGAGACGCTGCAAGATGACCAGCCACGTTTAAACCAACTACCATGCCGATGTTGCCTGCTACGAGATACTTGATGCACCTCTATCTCATGGATGACTCCACGCTCATTGTTGGCCAGAATCTGGCTGCGGGGATCGTCTGCAGCTGGAGTGTCTGATGTGATCGTGGACGAGTGCGGCCGTTGTGGTCGCTCTGCCTTCGAATAGATTCCTAGTGCTGAAAGCACAGGCGTTAGACTCCATGGTCACACCCGTTAGGAACAGAGGGTACCTTTCCTACCGTTCTGCAGGTCGCGAATACTCGCGTGGAGACGCCGCACGTGGTGCGCCGTGAGCTCTTCCATCGCGACGTTGAAGTGTTGGAC
>JAADXF010000324.1:0-22978 GCA_023337575.1 Pythium chondricola | reverse complement strand
TCTATGTAACATCATGTTCTGTTAACTTGATAAATCGAGTAGCAGTGATAACCTACCCTTTCAAATCGATATAATCAGTTTCCAAAACTTGATGATCAGTAAATAGAGGATACGAATCCATCTGTTTGGTTGACTTTCTCTGAAACCTTATACTATTGGCGTAATACATACTTTTGTAAAGAGGTTTCAGAACACGGTGTACTCGAAATATACGTGGTTTATACCGTAAAATGCCGAACGTGTAAAATTTACACGTTCTAGGGGGTGTACTACGTCATCTCTTGATAATAGGCCAGAACGTGTAAATTTTACACATGTGATTGCGAAAGGGTTAAGTAGTGACTCAGGTATATTAGGTTTAGGAGTAGGGAGAACCTACGGAATATCGGTTCTCAGGGGTTGTCTCCCCTTTCACTTTACCACACTAAATACAGTCAGTCTATCATTTACACTGGTCAAGCAAGGTCGCTCGGTTAGCGACTAAGAAGCTAAGGAAAGCTTCTTCTGCGCAAGGACACGCAGTAGCGAGGGAGTCGCCCCGCTACAGAAGATGGAGAAGTACGTACGCTTGCTTGCGCTGGACTCCATAGCCGCTAACTGCCGTTTTACGTGCGCTTTCGTGCGTTCTTCGTTCCTCGTGCTTTAACGTTACCCGTGCGTTTCTCGAGTGACGGGGGGGTAGGAGGGGATCACGTGGATGGGTCTGGACCTCTCAAATTTCTGGGACCGTGCGGAAATTTACATCTAGGTTTCAAAATTGATATCTTCCCACATGTTGAAACATGCGAGAAGAGAACTAGGTGGGACATATCCTGTATTACATACTACGTAGTATGCAGGAGAGAGACCGAAAAAGACGGAGCCAATGGCGTCCATATATTGTAGCTTTTATGCACACGCACTGTCTAAATCTTGCTCTAGCTTCGCTGGTTACGGGGGGGCAGAAGTAATCCCTACCGCGTTGCACCTACCCTCACCCAGTACTGCTTAGAGCTGTGGCTTCCGAGCGTGGAGCTCGTGATCTTGAGGTGACCATGTTTCATGTTTTCGAACTTAAGCGAACTGATTCGCTGAATTGACTTTAAATCAGTATATTACTGATTTGTGGCTACGGTAACTGTATTAAGTGATATTCGATACATGTACACAATCACCAGTAAAAAAAACAGTCTGGGACGGTTCCACAAATGTTAAGTGGTGGGTGAGTGATGGTTTGTAGTACGTAGTTCAGCGGTTTTGATTGGCCGTTGCCACCATTGGACTTCGAATTTCGAAGCTTCAAGAAAGTCGAAAAAACAAAACGGTCAAGGCAATCAACTGTGGATCAGAAGCACGCACGAAACCCCGATAGGTCTGTACTACTAGTATACACTGCTGACCTGTGGTGTGTCGACTCCACATGGCACAGGACAGCAGTGTATCCACGGTATGTGTGTACTAGTACCCCTCCACAGTGGAGGGCGAAGGGCGACGAGTCGCTCGCAGGTGAGTGAGACACTCGACAGACTTACCTGATCCATATCCTGAAGACCCGTATGGTTGCCTTAGATCATGGGAACGAAGCAAGAGGACGCATCAGCTCAGACAAACAAGAGTGTCGCTAGGAGTGAGTGAGCGTCGTTGCGGGTGATGATGTCCAGCGCGCCACTGAACGTGAACGCCGTCCCAGCGCATAGGTACTTGGCTGGGACGAGTGTAGTGCCATCCGATGATGCCAGCCATCTCCTTGGCCCTTTGTAGTCAGCACGAGCCGCAAGCGTGCCCGACCTTCTCTATTGCAGACTTCTCATGGTCACGGTGGTCATCGACCCACTGAGCGTAAGATGAAGTCGTCGTCGGTAGCCGTGGGCTTGGTCAAGACAACTGCACATACCTGTAAGCGGGCGTCTTTGAAGTACGTGGTTCTGCTGGTGGTGAGTGGGAATGTTGCGACGAGATGCGCAAGGTGACGCATGACCTCCGAGTGGCGATTCCTCGCTGTAGCTCGCCAAACTAGAGGATCATGACACTCCTCGAGAACGGGGTCGAGAGCACAAAAATCGCTTTACAATAGTGTAAACAAACGTAGGTACACAAATCGTTGATGCATACAGACCACAAGAAACACTTTTTGTTGGAAACCTATGTCAAGCAAGCGGAGGAAAGAGAAAGCTCTTGGCTGTAAGCTACGTCTATGTGTGTAGTTGAGATAAATGCATGAATCTGTTTGCTAGGCTCACAGCTGACGAACTCAGATGTGCCTGTTGGTCTCACTACCTGGCAGCAACTAGCCCGTCAGTAGTGCGTCGTGGTTCTCGTGATGCGACTGAACGGCGCCGCAGCCGACGACAAACTAGGCATAAACTTGTGACTGCGCGACGTCCTCGCGTCTGTCGTCGCCTTGACGTCGTCACCTTCATCACTCACCATGGACTCGTTCACGCTGATTGTCCGCGAGCTTCGCGTGTCTTCTATGTCGGTTTCTCGATCATCTCCAGACGACTGTCGACGCTCGTCCTCGTCCTCGTCATCGCTCCGGTCATCATGAACACGCGTCGGCACCGCACTTGAAGTCTGTGTTGGCGTAGCAATTCGTGGACTAGAGGTACTAGGATACAATCGCCCTAGCAGACTCCACCCCTTGGACCCGTTCAGCGTGGTCTTTACCTGGGCTTGGAGTTCCTGCTTTGCTTGCTGCTCAAGCGCCTTCAGCACGCTTGATAAGACATCTTCTGCCTTTTGGTTTTCGCCCTTGAGTTTCGCAGCTCGACTGAGCACCATGTCTCGTAAGACGCGCATCTCCTCATCCTCTTGTGATACCTTGGTGTTCACCACTGGACTGGGATTGGCTACAGCTCTAGATTTTGCTGGTGCAGCCTTAGTCATGTCTGGGAGTTGCATAAACTCGAGAGGTACGTCGAGCGACAGGAGCTTGACCACAATGTTCCAGTAGATGCGCGGCTTCATCTCGCGCAGGTCCTTCATCGACAGCAGTGTTAGCGGCACCTTTTGTGCAAGGTTATGAAGCTCCTTCCGAATGACTGGCATCGACAGGTACTCGAACTGCTCAACCTTGGCGTCGTGTGGAAGCTGGGTATGGTCAACATCGGGTCGTCTACTGCGCTGTGGCCGATAATGCGTTGTCATCACACCCAGCATCACACATAGTTTCGGCACGAAGCGATGATGACACGAGCAGCATCGAGTGGTGTAGTCGCTTGCGTCTGTGGCAGACCACCCACTCTGTACTTGAGACAGTGTTAGGCGCTTGCCGCAGCTGCTGCAATCAGCTAGGGTAGTCACACGGATACCTAGCGTCGGCAGCAATCCGTATCGGTCGCACAGGTCTCGTCGTGGCTTGTTCGTCGTCGACACCGATGTGACTCCGCATCGTCCATCAACGACTGCTGCAGTGGAGGAATGAGAAGTTGCTGACGCTGATGACGAGGATCGTCGTGAGATAGCCGTGCTGGTCGGGTCGTGTAGCACGTCTAGACGATCAGATCCTCGAACGAACGTCACAGTCATCGGCCGGCTTGCTTGCTTGAGCGCGGTGATGATGTCCGGGAATGGGTGATGGAGAAAGAGCTCGCCGTTGATCGACTCGATGATATCGTGGACAGCGATGCCACTGGTCGTGGCCACAGACTCGCTTGGGGCTTGCTCACGGTCGCTTGCATCCGGCTCAGGGAAGGATATCAGCTCGCAACCACTGCCAGGTGCAAACGGCGTCGTCACATGGACGCGCGGCGCAAGGCAGAGGCCAAGGTTACCACTGCTGAAGGTGACGTAGATTCGCTCGACCATCACTTGTCGTTCGACACCAAACACTTGAGCATTGAAGTGGAGCACACCGAGCGAGGGATCCAGGAGTTGCTCTTCATCGAGTCGGACTTGAACGAGGAGATCGAAAGCACGCTGCACGAGGCCATTCGTGATGTAACACTTCAGCAGCGTGCTGAACGGTTTCCAGAAATGTGGCCTTGCTGCGATCGTCTCGAGTGAGAGGAGCGAACTCCCGCTGAGGCACTCTTCGAAGACGGCTTTGGCTTCGCTGGGGTGCCCACACGCTGCGAGTGTATCGATCAGTTTACAGTATGCCTCAGCGACTTCAGGAGCTGTCTTCTTGTCGTGCTGTTGGAGCTGCTCGACGAGTTGTTCGGTGAGTGAGACCACGGTGTCTCGGCACTTGCACGAGCCTACAGTGATAAGCCAGATGGATCGAATCACAGGTGCTGGGCGAGTCACTTGTGTGGAATGTGACCCTGACGAGCTGCTGCTTTGTGTGATGTTTGATGCTGCCGCAGCAGCCGACGCGAGTGAACTGAGGGTCGAGTCGAGTGCCTTTTGCGTCATCGTGCGGTAGAAAGGTGTCGCACTCTTGAGTCGGTCTATGGTCCGCGAGCGCTTGAACGGAGCAGGGCGTGGCAACGGGATCGCTGGTGCAGATTTGGAAGAGCCAAAAATGCTCACTTTGGACTTCTCACTACCGCTGTGGTTCGTGTTGTTGCCACCGCTCCTTGAAGACGAAGAAGCAAGCGGGTCGCTCTGCTTGGAAGACGTGGTTGGGAGTGATGGCACTGTCCTCAGAAATGCTTGCATCCAGTCTGACGTATCCTTGGAAGCCTACATAGAGGAGCAAAGATTTAGCGAGACGTGGTCACGGAGACTATGTGCGCATGGTGCGACCGACGTACCCTTCGACTCGCGACGCCAGAGGGTGAGAGAAATGTACCCAAAGAAGAGTGTACTGCGTCCATCGACATCCGTGGGAACTGAATCTGCCGTGGTTGGCCAAACTTGTCCGCGTTCAAGGGTGGAAACACCACATCAATCGATGCCTTGGTGTCAATTTGCGTCGTCATGGATACTTCCGGCGTCGTGGCGACGAATGTCTTTGTCAACGCCAACGCGACAGCAGCAGAGGCATCTGCTTGATTCCCAGTGAGTCGCTCGGCACTCAGCAACGTCTTGTGCACATAGAGGAACTTCATTGCTTCTTCCAGTCCCAGCTGACCCGCGACATAGTCGTTGTGCTGCGCAATGAACGACTGGAACTGGGCTGCCTCGACCATCGCACGGTAGAAAGCACGCACGCTGGTGGGTTTCTTGTCGACGAACTTGCCGTTCTCAAACTGCTTGGACTGGTGTGAGATGCACAGCGGGAAGTCCTGGAGCAGGACAGCGACCAACTCGAGGTACAGCTTCATCATTTTTTTGTGCACGAGGCTCTGCTTGACGAGGAAGAAGCTCTTGGGTGTAATCACTGGCACGCTTGTCTCTCCGTTCCCCATGCAGCACTTCTGGAGCTGTATTCGTCTGTCCCACAGTCGTTGGTGGAGCTCTTTCTTCTGTGTGTGAAGATCCGGTAGTCGCGTGGCTGTCAGCTTCTGAAGAAGGCGAGTGGAGGCATCGGGCAGAGTGGGTAGCACGACACTCTCGAGGTCTTGTTGGTGTGGCTGATGGCTGTTGTTGCTTCCTGTTTGCACGACCAGTCGGGACTCATTCAGATCGTACTTGACCACATTGGATGGGATTACGACGTGCTTCAACTGTGCTGCATTTGCGCCAGCGAGGAATGGCACGGGCGCGTCGAGGAGCGTGTCGAGGTCCAGCGAATCTGGGATGTTCGGGATCACGACGTGGAGCCACGTGAATGGGAACACGAGACTCTTGAGTGTCTCCACTACTGCTGTGACGAGTACCGAGTCGTTGCCGATGATCAACACGCGATGCTCTAACAGCACGTGGTGGTACAGCTGCAGCAGCACCTTGGGGTCGATCATCATGAACGTGTAGTACATGAGTTCGGGGTCCATCTCGAAGGGAAAGTCTAGGAACGGCGCACGCTCCAGTACGATTTCCAACTCGCCTACTTGCATCTGCACCGCGAGGCCGCGGTACGGCACGGGCACTTCGTGGAACAGGTTGCACAGCGTCTTCTCGACCACGTCGTCGGTATGAATACCGTCGCTCTTGCTCTGCCACAGCCCGAGCAGTAGTAATTGCTCGAGATACCGCAGCATTTGCGTGTAGAACGGTCGACGGCTGAGCACGCAGAGCGATTTCACGTGCTTGTTGGACTCGAAGAAGCTCACGGAGGCGCCAAAGAGGTGGTCCCCCTGCGCGTCCGTGAGCGTGAACAGGTTGTGCGCCGGTGGTGGCGGCAGCGAGCGCCCATCCCAACTGTCGGCGTATCCATGCGGGTAGGTAAACTACATGGATCCAAAGTTGGTGAGTTGGTGATGCCGTGGATGGAGGAGCGACAAGCTGATGCGCACCATTGTGACATTCTCGCAAAAGTCGGTCTCTTCGGGGTCGTCGTCCACGGGCGGATACACGAAGGACAGCGTAGCGGGCGAGCCTGCGGGTGGATGGAATCAGTCAATGATGACAGGAAGAAAAGGTGGGAGGCGATGGATATGGAGCGCAGCGCAGGCTGATGGCCACGGCAGTAGAAGAAGACGCACCGTCGGGGCGCTTGGTGGCGACGAGGAAGTAGTCGACGAGGTTCTCGTCATCGCACGACATGCTGCGTGGGATTATTCTGTGTGTTGAAGGGGGGAAATCCGCAGTGTCTTCAATTGGGAAAGTGCCTTTGCGATCGAAAGTTGGTGCCGACCGACACCAACACACCCACAAAACGAAACGACGCCGACAAAAGGACTCACCAAACAAAAAAAACGCCGACGAATCAGATCTGGTTACGAATCTTCCAATCAATGTGCAGCAGGCCGCCTGGAGGGAGCTCCTAGTACTCCGGGGCGTCGCTCTTGCGCTGCGCGGATCGACGCGCGCAACGGAGGACCGACGCGGGAGCGCAGGAGACTTGCAGGCGGCGCGTGTATACATATCTACCAGATATCGCGCACGTAGCGCTGGCGCGCGGCGAGTGCCGCGAGCTGCTCGTCGGCGTCTTCCTTGCTGAGCTTGCCGTGTTCTTCCAGCACCTGGCGCAGCGCTTCGTGGACATCCTTGGCCATCTGCGTGCCATCGCCGCACACATACACATAGCCACCGGATTGGAGCAACAGCTCGGCGATGAGTTTGCCCTGTGCACGCAGTTGGTGCTGGACATAGTGCTTCTCTTCCTGGTCACGGGAAAACGCCGTGAAGAGCTGACGCAGCGTACCGTTGGCGACGTATTCCTTCATATCGTGCTCGAAAATCCAGTCCTCGGACTCGCGGCGGCAACCAAAGAAGAGGTACATGCCCTTGGGTTCGACTGCCTGTGAGGGTGACTTGGTGTACTCTTCATCCTCTTCCAAATCGAGGTCCACGCCACCGCGCCAGCTGCCGCAGCACACTTCCGACGCGACCTTGACGCGCTTGCTAACTTGGTTGTGGCGGTGCTGGAGGAACCCCATGAACGGCGCGACGCCCGTGCCCGGGCCGATCAGAATCAGTGGCCACTCGTGGCTAGCGGGCAACAAAAAGTCACGGGTTGGTCGCAGGAAGATAGGGACCGCGATGGCTGGAGTAGTCGTGGCTGGTGCTGCAGTCAGCAATGGAAGGCAGATATCGTTCAGCCAGTTGGTGCAGAGTCCTCGGCGGCGGATGGACGACTCTGGACCGACGAGGTCGTCCACGATCGTGAATGCGATGCCGATCTTGTTGGCGTCCGTGAGTGGCGACGTCGCGATCGAGTAAAACCGTGGCATCAGCTGAGGCAGTGCGCTGATCAAGTGGTGGAGTGGAGGCTTGCACGATGGGAACACGTGCAGTAGCTCGATAAAGTTGAGCTGCTGGTCCATCACAAATGTCTTGTACTTGTCGGCCCCAGATTTGCTGCTGAGTACCAGCATACGTGCCTTCTCTTCTTCGTCCGTGCAGTACGTGGCGAGGGCTCGCAGCGCGGCCTTCTTTGGACTACTGAGCAGGTCCACGTGGTAGAGAAAGAGGTCATGCACTGTGCATGGAGTCGGGAAGCGGTCGCTGTTGCTGGACTTGGCCACCTTGGCGCGTGAACCTGCTGCCACGGTAGGTGGCTCCAGGACAAACAGTGCATCGCCATCGAGCTCGAGCTGACGCAGCAATGCGTCCACGTCGTCCACACGGTTGGGGCACTTGATACCAATCGAATCGCCCGGTGTGTACTTGATCTCCGAGCCAGTGATGTCCAGTTCCAGGTACAGCACCTTGCGTTCCGCGTGGGACATGGTCAAGTACTTGGCAGCTTGGATGGTGGCTTGGAACGGGTGCGTCGCACTGAACTCTTCGCTTGCAGGCTTCACCTTTGGCTGTGGAGCCACCGTGTGTGCCTCTGCTTGGTCGAGGAACCGCACCGAGTACAACGACGATTGCAGGCGCGGCACGTCGGTCGGCTGCTCGGTCGGCGCCGGCAATGGACCGAACATGGCTTCATACGACAGCAAGGTCTCCTGGAGGTAACGCGGCAGCTCTACGGTGGTCGACGCCGCGTCTCCGTCTTTCGACGGGGCTGCTTCATCCTCCGAGTTGGACGCTGTCTCGGTGCCGCCGCCACCGCCACCTCCAGCCTTGAGGAACGCGCCCCACAGTCCATCGAGCCACGGTTCCACTTGGTCTTCCAGCCCCATGGCTTCATCCGCTGCGCCTGTGGATGAATGGATAGAAATGTTAGTTCGTTCGATACGATACCACGGCGATAGTTGCGATGGTGTGACGTACACATGTCGTAGAAGCGTTGCGCGCCGAGTTCATGGAGTCGCTTGTCGATGCTCTTGCCCATGTAGCTACAGTTATGACACCCACATCAGTACCACGCGCCTACCGACAAGACCGATGAATCATCTACACACCAGAACTTGTCGTAGTTGGTGTCGCCGAGGCCCAGCACGGTGAACACGATGTTGGCCATAAAGTCCTTGGGGTGGGTGCGTCGCTTGATGAATCGCCAGAGCTTGGCGG
This sequence comes from Pythium chondricola, assembly GCA_023337575.1. Classification (NCBI taxonomy): domain Eukaryota; phylum Oomycota; class Peronosporomycetes; order Pythiales; family Pythiaceae; genus Pythium; species Pythium chondricola. The sequence goes on along the minus strand of JAADXF010000324.1, from coordinate 14,110 downwards.
CGTTGTCTGGCGGGTCGCCATTGCCTGTCGTCGAGCACACGACGACCACGTGCATCGGCGTCGCGCCCTGCGGCTCCTGCAGCTTCGCTTGGAGCTCGTTTAGCGCGCCGAATGTCACGTCGAGATCTTTCTCCAGGGCTTCGTCGTAGATGCGCTGATGAATACAATAAGGAAAAGACGCAAGAATCAGTAGGTAGCACGAGACAGAACAAGCGCGGCAGTTTGTACCTTGGCGATGGACTCGGCGCAGCCGGTCTGGGAGCCGTAGTAAATCGCGAGCGGCGGCGCCATGGTGCCGTGGTAACAGGTCGCCACTTCAGTTTTCCGTTGGAGGGCACTTCGCGCTGGCCGGCAGGCCTGTCAACTATCACTTGCAGAAGCCTCGCAATCACTTGCGACAACTCACAACTTGCACAACTTGCAACCACTCGCACGCACTTGATCACCCCTTGCAACAACTTGCATTCATGTGGTCAACACCACGTATGTTAAGAACATCATATCACCGTTACGGGCAATTGAAGTTTCTCGTTCGAATCCCACAACCGATCGTTTGACACGCAAGAAGTCAGCACCCAAGTTCACTTCCAGCGCGAGCTCAGTTGCTTGCCTTGCGCCTTGCATCAATGGCGCACCTTGACGGCTCGACCACCATGGAAGATCAGGACAAAGTCCGATTTGCGGCTCTGAGTCGGATTCTCGCAACCACACCTACTTTGCTCACTGTCCACGCCCCGTCAACACCAGCGAGCGTCCACCACACGCACGCCAGGGGGCCATTTCCATCAGTACGGGGGCTATCAAATCGTACCTTAGACTCCCCAGAGGAAAGTTTTGTAAGTCGATGTCGTTGTCGGGATGGCAAAATCCTAATGTAATGTTTTCTTAGATCACGATGCGAATCAATTTCGATGACGACGATGATCAGGATCATGGTCATGATCATGCTGAACGCAGCTTGGATCTGTCGCATCCCAACCCCAGGCCCCAGGGCTTGTACACGTTGATCCATCGGACCAAAATGTCCTACTGGGACTACATCTACCTCGTTCCCGCTGCTGAGTACTTGCACGTCAAAAACAAGACATCATCCCACGCAGTCGCAGCGTTCTGCGTGAAGTGCGACGTGCTGCTCAAGTATAAGAAGGGTTCCACGTACGATATCAGCCGCCATGTTAACAAGCACCATCCTAATGAGGCCGGCACACAGACCGCGGCATCAACGGGGCAACAAGAAGCGACACTGAAGCCCCCACTGTTGGACCCAGTCCGAATGATGGCCGACAGCGACGGTTCTAGAAAGCGACCACAAGGATTGCGACCACTGACCAAGACGCAACAAGCGACACTGCGGCGTCTTCTTGCGATGTGGCTTGCAAGCAGTCAGCGACCACATGATCTCGTCACCGATGACGGCTTTGGAGACGTCATGAACTACCTAGCATCGTGTGGTGGGCTTCAAGTGCGTGTTGGCTCGCGTGAGACGATCACGAAAGAGATGAAGAAGGTCGCGCAGGAGCTCCGGGGCGTGCTAACGGCGCGTATACTGGCCGACGCAGACTTCTACACAATCACCACGGATATCTGGACTGATCGAGCTGTGCGAAGCTTTATTTCTCTAACCATCCACTACCTGGAGGTAGATTTCAGCTTCAATTCGTGGACGCTGGAGGTGAAACCATTCACTGGGCAACACAAGGGCGGTTTGATCAAAAACGAGCTCGAGTCAACTATGAGGGAGTGGAAGCTCAACAAGACTAAGTGTGTTCGGCTCGTGCGTGATGGAGCGTCAAACGCGAAGAGTGCAGCGGAGAAGCTCGGTGTTGATCATTTCTCGTGCTTTGCGCACGCGCTACACCTCGTGGTCGCCGGTGCGATGGTTCGACGACAGGGCAAGGTCGCATTGAAGGGTGTGCTTGCTGCACTTGAGACCGAGAGTGCCGAAGCTGCAGCCTCCACCCAGCCAACGCTTGCTGAACCAGCCGTCGAGGGTGCAAGTGTTTTAGGCTCTTCTGCCGCGGAGTCGTCAACAAACGCGGATGTTGAAGGAAACGTGCGGATTCTGCAAGATCGAGCGTGCACAGAAGTCGACGAGTTCCAGCCAGAAACCATGAACGCTACGGACATGCATCACATGAACAATATGCGGACAACGGTGCAAGTCTTCCGCGATCTGGGAGTCTACTTCAACAAGTCTGCAAAAGGCAGGTTCCGAATCGCCTGTCTTCGAGCCCAGCACGATCCAGAGCACCATTTTGGCTTTGACACGGACTGCCCCACGCGATGGAACAGCACATATAGCATGCTGATGCGATTCGTTCTTCTAGAGAAGACACTTCGCGAGTTTGTCAAGTACAGGACGACTGATCCCGACGGCCTCGAAGAGTTTGGTGGCGTCTCCTTCAGGTTCCCGAGAGAAGATGAATGGGCTTCTGTCAAGTGCCTCCTTCAGTTGCTTGAGCCGTTCGCCGTGATGACAGAAGATCTCGAGTACAGCAATCACCCGACCCTCACGCTCGCTGCCCCGCTTATGAAGTGCATCAAGCGTGATCTCGACAACAAGAATCTATTCGACACAGAGCTGAGACAGTGGGAGCACGAAGAATTCTACGATAACCTGTGTACACGCGTCGACGGCCTACGCACAGCCATGAGGAAGCTGTATCACAATCGGTTTCTCAATCTCGACAAAGACTTCACGTGGATACCATTCCTAGACCCACGTGTTTCGCAGATGCGGCATCTCACCACCACCGAAAAGAGAAACGCAAGAGCCACGTTTCTTGAGAAGGTGATCGAGGTAGCAAGCCGTGATCTACAGCTCGAGAGCCAACACACCGAAGATCACGACACCATTCGACCGCGAGTGACGCCAAGGAAGACGTGCCAACGGTATTACTCACTGGTGTACAACGGCGAGCCCGGCGACTTTGATGACGCCGACGAAAGCGACGACAGCGAAGATCAGCTTGAAACGATAAGAGATCGCTGTGATCAGGAGATCTCCAGCTACATAAAGGCCACCAAATCGAAGAACACGGACGCTCTCGAATGGTGGCGAACAAACGGCTACCGCTTCCTGAACGTGGCTATACTAGCCCGAAGATGGCTGTCGTGTGTCGCCACCTCGGCTCCGTCCGAGCGCGCGTTTTCGACAGCGGGGAACGTGTCACCGCCAAACGATGCTCTTTGACACCACAAAACGTGAGAGACATCGTGTTCATCGCTGAGAATCTCTACTACGAGCGTCGAAAGGAGCGTGAGTTGCAGCGGAAAAAATCTCAGCAGGAGAAGCAAAAGCGATCCCGACTTGCACAACAAGGCCCGCTTCCGCCGAGTGTGCAGTCTCGACCGATCGACGACAACGAGAGGACGGCTTGGGTGTGAAAAACGCAAAAGAGATTTATTGATTCATAGTCTAAGATGCGAATATACGTTGTGCATGTGCTTATCTGTTGGACTCTGTGTATCCTAACGCAAGATTCCATCATCCGCAGTATCCATGGTATCGAGCTCATCGATCTCTTCGATCGCAGAATCAGAGAGGCGCTCCATCTCTTCCGTCACGATGGAGCCCAAGAGCGCGAAGAACTTTTGCTTTTGTTCCGCGATTCTTTCGTGAATGCGCTTGGCCTTCTCTGCAATGCGTTCCGCCTTGTCAGACAATCGCTTGGCTTCGTCGATGTGCTCCTTGATCAGCGTCAACTGCTCGTCGCGGACGCTTCTCCATCGTCCATGTTCATCGGACCAGGCACGACGAAACATCTGCCATAATGTGCTCTCTCGTCGCTCCGCATGAGCGTCGATGGAGGCCAACATCTCTCCCAAGTTGGTCTTGTTCACTCTGACGATGCGTAATGGTCATCGATGACTTCTGACGCGTGTCATCAGGATCACAGATACTAGCACACATTTCAGGTGTTAGGAACAGCGTTCAGGGTATACTGGGCGCAAGATATTTTGGGTGCTCATCATTGCTAGTCTGTTTTACTTGCACTTGCTAGTGGTTGCAAGGCAACTCGCTCGCAACCACTCCGTGCTAGTTGTGTGCTAGTTGACACGCCTACTGGCCGGTGATGTGCAAACACCTTGTTACAAACAGACATGTTAAGCTAGATGTTCCGATATGTGACATGGTATAGAACCATGTTGAGTTGTTTACATGAAACGAATCATGCACGAGGTGATGCGATGCGTGACCCGCGCGTGAGCGCACTACTTCGTCAAGCGCAGTCTCAAGAACCATGGAGTGTCTAGATGGCCAAGCTCTTTTTGCGATACTCACCGAGGTGGACGCGTGGTTTGCAGCCCCGTCGTGTGAGGCGCTGCCATTGATAGAAGAGAAAACAGCCAAACCGGCGAACACAAGAGCTGGCTCGCCTACGAGCAGAAGACAACGAACTTCGCGCGGTACTTTACGCTTTGCAGGAGCGCCAGTCTATGCGGATGCAATTGGACGTTGATCATCTCGATGGCCAAGTCGACGCGCCGGCTACCTTTGCTGCAAGCAATCACTCCTTGTCAGGCAGAATGGAAGCGAGCTACGAAGTTGGTGCTCCGCTGGTTCTCCTGTTTTCGACCAAACAATCTCACAGCGCAGGCTGAATGATCTGGTCGCGCTTCACACAATGTGAGGGTGACCCAGCAATGAATCCACAGGGATACTATCCTCGCCCACGACTTGGGACACGTGGAAGTCGACGGACTTCACGCCAGTATTCATACCAAGTACGCAGTGCAGCAAGATGACGAGGAGGGTGGCCACGCGTGTGTGATGCACGCGTAGAGCGTGGTGTCGAGTCAGCTCAGAGGGATGGCGATTGACGAAGACATGTGGGTTTGGATTATCCATTGGGATGGGCCACCAGTCACTGTCATTCACGTGTTTCACGGACGCGAATTGACCTTGAGTGCGCGATTATCCGTCGGCGATTCGCCACACCACGCAGACTGTGTCGTTCGTCGACAACCATATCTGAGACGAGCTGGAATGGCTCCGTCAGGAACGTGAGAGCAACCTGTTGCAACCGCAAGTAGCACAAACGTTCAGCTCTTCATGTATACACACCGTGCTGGAGTATGAATGGCGAGGGGCTACCCCACTATTGCCACGACGGTCGTAGACAAGAGGGTCGTCACGACCCTCTTGTCTACAGGCCTGACAGGAGAGTCTCCAATGTGATGCATAGCCGTTGATTCGTTCACTCAACGACTTGAGGACTAATCACGGTCACGTTGAGAATGAATGTACAGACGAATGATCGCTACCCAACAACCAGCTCACTTGTGCGGCACTTCAGCAATCGCACTCAAGTCTTCCACCATGGAGTGGCTGAATGGTGACGACAGCGACATCCTCGCGACCCTCGCGGTGCTGGACGCGTGGTGTGAGAACCCTGTGCCCGTCAGCGCAATCATAGACAAGCCCAGCTTTACTAGTACGAGTGTTCCCAAGCGGCCCAGCATCAACGTGAGTCGTGTGCGCAGGAAGCAAGAGCTGACGCCGCTGCGTGATGAGCTCTCCCAGCTACGGGTCACGCATGAATCACTGCAGCAGCGCCGCCCACGAATGCTCCAGTCGCATCGGGACGGTCGCAATGGTAGACCTGTGACCAAAGCACCAATGTGGGAAGCGATCGCGCGTCGCCAGGCAGGCACAAGGAAGCGATCGGAAGCAGAGAAAGCGAATCTACGCAACGCCGTCCGTACACAACACAAGATCACGATGGAACTCGTTCGCTTATTGCAGCAAGCTGCCCAGGTATGAACCTGAGACCATTGGTGTTTGCTGGAGCGAATCAACGGGCTGACCACTCTGTTACAATTCTGGTGTCCAACAGGACAGCATGGGCAGGTCTCCGTGCAGTACGAAGCGCGACGATCGATACATCACGGATCAAGATCAGCTCCGTCGTGTGGAGTTGGATTGTATGCTGTGGCCACGCTTATTTTCATCGCCGAGTACCACCATCTTCCAGACCCAGGAGGTCGATTTCTATGACGCACACGTGGTCACGCCGACTGCATACGAGGCGATCCATGAAGTGCACACGTCTGTGCCGTTGCCATTCTCGGTCGGCCAAGTCAAAGCTGCAGCGTGGGCGATCTGCGTGGGGCACAGAAGAGGCCACGACGCTCAGTCTATCGCAAACACGATGGTGCTCGCGGAAGACGTCGGTCCCATCACTGTGAGTGGCCACGATAGAACCATCCACACTCGATACGCGGTCAAGAGCTTTCGCGACGACGACACTGGCCAGGGCTTGTTCGTGAATTCGTGGGTGTCACACCCCACTTGATGGCTTGACTATCGACGTTGATTTGTGGGTGCGTATCGCGGATGGCAGTACCTTGGGGCTCGTGCAGTTGCCTGCTCCGTTCACAGTCGTGCAGTTTGTTCGGAAGGCGCGCATCGATCTCCGCAAGGCAGACGCGCCGTCTGAGCTTCGTAACTTGACGCTGACGATCTCGTTGGTGAAGTGCGAGAGGACTCGGACTGGCTTCGACAGGAGCTTGAAAACAACCTGTTCAGGCAATGCACAGTGTAGAGGAAGCATGTGCGCGATGGATTTCCATGAATGAAATAATCCCAGTGTTGATGGCAGCATGGTTTTCGATACCTGTCTACCGCGAGCCGACACTCACGTTGTCCGGTGCACGGATCGCGTGCTGCTCGAGCGTGAGCTTCCACGCGGCCGTCTTGCTGTGCAATTGCGAGTTCCATTTTAACATGGCGTCGTCTGAACCGTGGCCAATGCGCTTAAAGGCATGGTAGGCACCAGGCATCGACTCTCGCGCCAACAGTGCCGACGATAGAAGCTGTAGGAACCGAGAGTCGATGGATCAGTGTGGGGATCTACAGTAGTAACGACAGTCGAGTGAGGCGACGCACCTCGTCGTTGTTGAGAAGGGTCGCGAGGAAGACCGCGTCGTTGAAGCGACGGCCTGTGATCGCCGATCGGCAGGCGATCTCGATGACCTGCTTCCGTTCACTTCGGTGCAGCGCCATACACGCCCTCTGGAACGCAGATGTGCCCTAGATATCACAGTGCACACGTGAGGCTCAGGCGGTATAATGCCTCATACTATCACCATGTTTGGCAACTCACCGTTGTGTCCGCTGACAGCTCCAGTCGCTGGATCAGCGTCGCGTCCTGAACGAGTTGCTCGAGCTCCTCCAACAGATTGTGCTTAACCGCGATGTTGATCTTGCTGCTCACGGAGAGGTGGTGTAGCCTCATCGCATGGGACACGAACGCGAACCCTTCAAACACAGTGGCTAGCCAGTCAGCCAGCTCGGCACTGAAGGAGTCGCCGACTTTAAGAGCGAGGTCGGCATGGCCGAGCGCGATCAAGATGCAGCACTGTAGCACACGGTTCTTCAGCTCCACCCCGTGGAGTGACTGCACAGGCGCAGCGATAACGAGCTGCTTCTTGGAGATACCGATGATTGTAGTCGCATCGAGAGGCAGAGAATGTGGCGATGGGAACTGGTTCACGCGCTCCGTTGCTGTCGCTGCAGCAGTGCCATGGAGAAACGCAAACCGTGACGCCACGTCGAATGCAAACACACGGGTTTTGGAGATCACACAGCACTTGAGCTCGTCGTTGGTGGTGTAGAACAGCGTGTGGTGCATCCACTTGAGTGACTGTGGTGTGTGAGAGGTTGGAATCTCATGAAGACACACGACTTCTGTCACCGTGGCTCGGTAGATCTTGATGCAGCGAGGGTACACGAGTGCGCAGAAGCGATGCGTCACACACTCCCACTCGATATGGAGCGGTGCCTCGATCATACCAGTGCCCACTCGCTTCAAGCTCGAGCCATTCAACGTGGCGTCCCACTCAAAGAACTCTAGCGTGGCCTTCTTGAAGTCGCCAGACTCGCTATCGGCAAACGATAGTGACGCGCTGCTGCCACCACCGTTCGTTGGCGAAAAGATAGAAGACTCGGCGCGTTTGTTGCGCATCGACGGGCTGTCGTGAAGCTCGTTGGCGCCGACAAACGACGCTGAGGACGACGTGTTGTCATCGTCGGCTTCAAACTTGACGACGCCGAGCCGTGGACCTGAGAAGATGTGGAGCAAGCGATCGTCCCCACAGCTCCAGTTGTCGCCAGTACTGAGCACACGGCCGTCTGGTGCGATGTCGAACATCGCGAGGGCCATCGAGCGCGAGACCGAGTTCTTGGATCGAGCGTCTGCTGCTGCCGAGTCATCGCTGCCCTTGCTGGACCCGCCGAACATGAAGCCACGGCGACGGGGTGTGTTCATGTTGGACACTTGCCGTGTGAGACGACGAGCGTTAGGCTCATGAGGCTGACAGAGATGTGATGAGCATGAGGGGATCTGTGTAGTGAGTGAAATGATTGCTCAAGGCGCTTACCACGAGGATGGCGAAGCGTGTCTTGGTGGCGTGCCAAGCGAGTGAGATCGCATTGCTTGAGTACATTGGATACATGTTGATCGATTTTTGATTGCGCAGCTCCGAGTCTATTTGCACGATCTAGCGTCCAAAGAGAAGCGTCAGTACAGTGTAGGATCCACCATTCCTTCGCGACACGTCGCTTACCTCGACGTGAGTGCTGGCGGGGAGCAAGACTGCCACGTAGGCTGGATCTGATGGACAGCCGAGGAGCACTGGCGTCTTGAGCCGTTCGTTGGGTGCATCCGTACCGCTCTGTGTCTTGTAATCTTCCTGCTTGGCCGATGTCTCCTCACCGTAGAAGCGCAGCGTGACACGGCACGGCCCAGGGTGCAGCACGAGGGGTGACTTGTCTCCACCACGATTGATCATCACCGGGCGAGAGGTCGCTAGACACGTCGCACGCAGAACGAAGACGCCAAATGTGGTGACACAGCAGAGCTCGGACGGATCACGCGGGTTCACACAGAGTGACTGCATCTTGTACTTCTTCAATACGATCTGGCCAATCGGTGCACGCAGATCCCTCGTCTCCATCGACGAACTCACCGCAAACTCGAGGTAGTTGGCTGGCACATTGTCCTTGCCCACCGCGCGTCCTTTGTTCACAAGCTCTGAGATAACCAGGGACGATCCGGACGCAGCAAACGACACGACCACGAATGCTCCTTTGCGAGGTCCCGAGATCACCGACGCCCCTGGCAGTTTGCTGGTCGGGAGGATGCTCATCAGAGTCATTTGCTTGCTCTGTCTGGGGAGCGGAGAGAGATCGAAGAAGAAGACCGTGCCATCCTTGGACGCAGCACTCACGGCTTCCTGGTGCTCGTGCCAGCACACTTCGTTAAGGCCACTGCTGCTGTCGAACGCCTTGTAATAGTCACGCAACTCGATCACGCCTGGGACTTTGACGCACTCGCCACTGGAAGAGACTTTCCAGGACACAATGCGACCGTCCACCGTGAAGCTCGATAGAAAATGAACCACGCCACTTGCACCAGCCACACGCATCGAAAGCAGCAGGAGCTGCTGTACTTCTTTACTGGATCCCGTATCGATCGTGTCCACGACTCGCCACAGACGAGGACTCCAGAGTCGGATCTTACCGTCCTGGCAGCCGATCGCCACCAGCCCGGACGGCAGAATCTCAACACTACATGGCGCCTGTCGCTGCAGTTCTTCCGATGGAATCGATCGCACCTACAAGGCATGAGATCAGACGTTGACTTGATTAAATTATGCTCTCTCTCCCACGTACGGCGGATGGCTGGTTCAGGTCGCAGAGCATGACGTGGGTCGCGGTGAGAATCACGAGCCACTCGTCAAAGCACACGCGTGGCTCAGCGCCGTCGCTGCGCGTAACCATGCACACGCTCTCGTGGTCATAGAACATCATGAGAAACGACGACGTCTTGGTTTTGAGTGAGCGCACGTAGGCTGTGGTTGGCGACAATGCAGCGCGTTGGAGTAACCCTTTACTTGTCGGTGTTCCTGTGCCGTCAAATTCGTCGTCGGCGGCGTCCCCCGCTCCGCCATTCGCCCCGTCGCTGGAAAAGCCTAGCGAGAACTCACAGACAGTCTCACACGTCTCGTAGTTCCACACGAGACCAGCGCCTTTCGGGTCAATGGCGGCTAACCACGGGCGCACAGAATGGAACGCGACATCACTCAGGCGGCTCGGCTTCTTCTCGCACACGGGCTCAGCCGCCAGGTACGCAGCGATCTCCACGCCGCTGAGGCTGCGCTGCAGCTCGTAGATCGAGTCCGGAGGGATATTCACGTGCGCCTTGGGCATGGTCTCCGATCGCTCTTTTGTTTTAGGAACCTCGTGTGCATGTGCGATCCTCCCCCTCACGACCTTTCACGGAAACATTCAGTTATAGAGGTAGATGACAGATGTAAACCTGCTTCAGCTCATATATGATGCACTTTAGGAAGTATGATGTATGTGAATATAGAGGCTCTGACTCAAGTATTAATGTATGGAGGCAACCTGCGTGAACAGTTTCGCTCGTTCTTTCTCCGTGATCAAACATCATCATCATCAGCTTCCAAATCGGTTCACACCGCGCCGTCTCTATATATGCGCATATCGTTCTCGTTCTTCGGACAAAGGACTCCGCGTGCGCAGCGCGATAGCATGGCGACGGAGCAGTGCACGGTAGAATTTTCCATCGGCGTATCGTGTATGGCGAGCGCGCACTGACCAGTGTGAAAACTATGTTGCTGACAGCCTGGGTCGTCGCTATCGAGCGAGTCCACGCCGTCGCCATCGGCGTCGCTTCCGTCGCCGATGGAGGCCAAGGCGGCTGTGCTTCGAGCCGCTTCTTGCGACGATGAACGCATGAAGGATTCACTCCTGGCAACAGATATCACTCAACTCATGGCGCAAGACAGTACGGCCGATGCGTAGCTCTTCATTGACTGCATCTGGAAGAGCGACGACCTCACCCATTCAATCGCCCATCCGCAGGCAATTATTCGCCCAAGGACATTGCCGACTTTCTCCACCAGCTGCCGCATTTAGATACAAAGATGGTGGGACGTGTACTCGGCGAACCGGACGCGTTGGCGCTGAGCGTCCTTCAGGAATATGCAAACGGTGCGACTCCCTGCGGATCAGTCAGTTGACTTCAGTATTGATTTTGTGTCATGTGGGTCTGTAGGATTCATCTTCAAAGATTTCCCTTTCGACGTCGCGCTGCGCGTTTACCTTGGCCGCTTTGCGTTGCCTGGCGAGGCACAGAAGATTGACCGCATTCTGCAGGCATTTGCCAAGGCGTACTTTGCAGCGAACCCTAGAGACACGATCTGTACGTCGGAAGACATCGTGTACACGCTCGCGTTCTCGATTGTGCTGCTCAACACGGACGCCCACAATCCACACCTCGCCAAGAAGTACAAGATGAGCAAGGACGACTTCATCCGCAACCACCAACGTCTCGACGTCAAGGGCAAGGCGATCCCGCAAAAGTACCTGTCTCGCTGGTTTGACGAGTTCACGACGTACCCCATCCAGTTGATACCTCGCAAACCCAGCGAGATGCTGGTGGATGAACTGGCGCTGACGTTTGGTGACGGCCCACTTGGCCTCGACATTGAGACGTCCATTGACGGCCGCACGTGTGTGGTCAAGCGGTATGCGTCGCCGCATCGACATATTTATTGCAGCCTGGACGGCGACCGCGAAGACGACACCCAGTACCAACACCAAGCGCTACCGGACCTTGCTGGCTACGTGATTGTGGCCGTGGCTGATGATTGCACGCGTCATATCGGGTACGAGTTGACGCGGTACCTGCTCAAGACCGCGTCGCGCCCAGTCACGATCCGCTTCTGTGAGCCTAGTATCTATTTTGCCTCGCTGTCCATATAGAATGAATCGTGGAGTTTGCTTCTCCGTCGTGGTCTCCAACACCATGGTTGATGGATTGGGCTTTGACGGATGAATAATCGACAGGCCGGCATCATTAGACATGATGGATGTTGAGCATCAATGAACTCTCAGCAGGAGCTGTTCTTCATCTGATGCTGGCAGCAGCATCTGATTCCGTATGTCTTAGATCAGTGAGTTGATGCTTTGGATCTGCGACGGCGAGCGAGAAACTGCCGATCACGTCAAATTGGGCTCTTGCGCACCTTCCATTTGGGTTGATTTGTAGTACTTGTGTCGGAGACGCAAACGCTATGCTTCTCGTTAGGTACCCAACGTTGGTCTATTTTAGGTGAGTGAAGAACGTTCCGACCTTTCCTGCGACGCAGTTTTGTTGACGTTCCGCCCCGTCTGAATGTATCCGCTGTGGGAAGAGCTTCAGTCAGTCCGTCAGCGCTGAGCGGTGGGTGGTGTCGTGGAGGCGAAAGCACCGGTGACGAGGAGGAGGGCGAGAGAACAGAACGCGACGCATAGCGGAAAGACCCCAAGGAGCACAGAAGGAACGACGGAAAGAAGATATTGGAGGTGAGGACGGAGGGCAACAGCGGAGAACACAAAGGGGTGCCTGTGGAGATCGCGTTCTCTTCGCACATCGAGTCGATCGCGACATAACCCGTGGATCCGTTGTGTGTGCTATCGTTCTCCGCTCCGATTTATTTTTTGGTCCTCGTTCTCTCGATTTTTATTTCCGGTCTCTGGTTACCGCCAACGACTCCAGTCACTGGCGCCTCTTCCCTGCCTCGTTCCACCTTCGGATCCGCCTCGACCGTTCACAGCTCACTTGCCGATCTCACCGCTACGTGCGAATTGGACTCATATCCCCCGAGTTCTTCACCATGGGTGCGTCGCTGGGATGCTGCATCGGGCCGTCGGACGGTGAGCACAGAGCGATCCACACCCGATTTCGTGTTTCTCAATTTTTTGTGTTCTTGTTTTTGTTCTCGGTTTCTGTTCTCGATAGACTTTGATATGGCGATGGCCAAGCGTTCTCGGTATCACCCGATGATGGGGCGATGTGATGCCGTGGAGAAGTCGCTCTTGCAGAAGCTGCAGCGCAGCCTGAGCAGTTCGTGGGCAGCGCGCGGCAGCCCGCATGGCGCGAGCCTCGTGGGCAGTCGATACAGACTCGACTATGCGAGCGAAAGCGACACTGAAGAACCGAGCGGCGTCGACTCGAACGCCAGCGCCACGAGCGGTAGTCGTCTTCTCTGTGACTTCTACAACCTCGTGCTCGAGTGCGACCACAGCAAGTTCTTCGTCGACTCGAACGGCCTCCGCGTCAAAGGGTGCGTTCTATATACCTTTATCCCAGACATGAGACCACCACAAAGGCTAACCCTGTTGGTGCAGTGCCTACCTCAACCAGGTTGACATTTTGGACGACTATTTTGACCCGACACGGCGCACGACCGTCGGCTCGCGTCGGCGCCGACGCTCGTCAGTGGACGAACTCGCGCTGCTGCAGTACCAGCCACCACACAAGCTCAAGAACCTCGGCTCGGCGTACGACCGCGCGTCCAACATGTCGCTCATGTCCAACGACACGACGCAGACGATGGTGTCCGAGTCGGACTACTGGGCCACGTTCATGGACGCCGCGGACGAGACCTTTGGCTACGGTACGCCACCCCTCTCACACAGAGAATCCACTGAGCGGCGGCGCTCGTGGATGGTCCACGACATGGCCATGTACGGTTCCAGCCTGGGCGATGCCGTGTCATCGTTGCTGCTCTTCTCACCGGTCAACACAGAGTCTTCCCGGCCACACTCGTCATTCACGAGCCCCAAGAACAAACCACAGCCAACCACAACAGCAGCAACAGCGACACTGATCGAAGGCAGTCACTCCAATCTGTGGGGGCTCGAGGACAAGGACAAGACCACACACGTGCCGCCAGTGTTTACGAGCACCGCCGTGGCTGAGCAACGCCGAGCAAGCTTGACCATGGCCGCCGGGGCATCCGCATTCGCACAAAATGGCGCGACGCGACCCTCGTCGCTCCACACTATTGCACCCGTCGCAGCAAGCTAGAACGCCGAGGAGAAAACGAAAACAAGCCTGTGCCCGATTTTTTTTCCCTCCAGTTCATGGTGTCAAGCTCGACCACCAAGTATTTCCTCTGTCCCAGTGAACAATGTCCAGATAGGTTTTTTAGATATATAACCTCGATTTTGCACCCAATCAAATCTCTCCAAAACTGCACCTTTTCTGCATTTCGATACTCTTTCTATTATTTGGTGCTGATGCCGTTGTGA